>JASGXE010007321.1:0-70252 GCA_030068105.1 Sinentomon sp. SZTP_YWyxl | reverse complement strand
CGCAAAAAAATATAATTTACCTGCACAGCCTTGCCAAACAATGCAAAAAACTTTCCTGGCCCAACAATGCAAAAAACCTTCATTGTGTCCCTGGCATCCAAAAATGCCTTGGCGCAACAATGCAAAAAAATTCATTATTTGGTCCCTGCAGGCAATGACTTGGCCCAACAATGCCAAAAACATTCAGAGTCCTTGAAGGGCTTGGTCCAACAATGGAAAAACTTTCTTTTCTTTCCCCCACAATTTTAATTAAAAAAAAAAAATGAACTGCAATTGATCCAAACAAAAAAAGCAAGAATGCATTCTTGCCGCATTGCGAAAAATTCAACAATGCCATCATTGCCATGGCATTGTTGAATTTTTCGCAATGCGGACGGCAATTGCGGATTTTCCATAAAGAAGGCTGTGCAAGGGGGAATCAGGGGACAATCTGAACCCCTGGACCGATTCCATTTTGAAACGCATGCATTTGTTTTTGACAAAATAAATGTGGTGACAAGGAAACCAAAGTTTCCGGTCCAACAAAGGCCAGATTTTGTGGATGCATGCGTGATTCCCTCTGATTCTTGTTTCAGCAGATGCGTTTGGGCTTTTAAGAAGTGATTTATGCTATGCACAAAAATCGCAAAAAAAACGAAATTTCTCTGGATTGTTTTTGTCCGAAAAAAGTCGCGCGTGGTTGGCAGCGAAGGTGGCCACGGACAAAACAGAATGAAACACCCACAACTGAACCACGTGCACTGCCATTGGAAAACACACGCAAAGTGGATTCAATTGCACCCCCGCCCCCCCCCTTCGGGACGTACAATCCGCTGGATAACAGCCCTTGTTCACTCGCACCCTTATAAGCGAATTTCAGGAACAACAAACCCCATATACATGTACTCACAAATGTAAACTCACAAATGAATCAATGTCCAAAGCGACGTATTTTGTTCCGAGAGGTCGCCGCGGGCTCAAAATAATGCCGTCATGACTCAAGAGACCCCGGCTCGATGTTCAGGCCACTTTTCCCCAGACAACTTGGTCAGTCTCATCCCCAACACAAACTCCGAAAAAAAAAACGCATAAACACGCGAATCTTGAGGAAATTGGAAGTCACGGACCCTCCTGGAGAAGGAATCAGGCCCATGCAAACAAAAATTACGAACCCTGTTACACTTCCGCATGCATAAAAATACAATTAAGTACAGAACCAGACAAAACACTACCCCATCAGCTGTTACCCAACAGCGTTCAATCAAATTAATAAAAAAAAAAATCCTTATGGGGAAAACAATATTTGGTTAAGGATAATAAGTCTAACACAATCGTGCACTGTCTGGAACTTGTTTGACTGCGCTTTTTCAACAGAGTTCGACCAATTTATTTTTATGCTTGTACTGAATAAAAATAAGACTAGAATTCGTATGGTGTCGGGTCTCCGTTTGAACGGCACATACAAAATAGGCATATGAACAAGAACAATAAAATATGCGTGATACTGTACAATTTATGCACTTTTTAAGTCTTACAATAATTGGTAAAAATTAAAATTAAAGCTGCTAAAATAATACCCAAAACACAAACACAATTATTGACAAAACCTTGCGGAATTCCATGCTGGCCATGGACACCCATCCGCACTGGCAAAACTTTGATGGCGAAAAAGCTGTTGGGGTCGTTCATGACTGCCTACCTGACGCTTCAAAAATGGTTGCAGCTTTCGCCAAGAGTACTCCGGGCATCAATGCTTTCTCAATAGTACTCCGGGCATCAATGGTTTTCCCAGAGAGATAGAAGAGAACTTAGTTGGAGGAGATGAAAAAAGACAAGAAAAGTCGGTGAGAAAACACACGTGTGTGTTTCATCCACACTTTTCAGTGCCAGAAGGGGAAGGTTTTTTCGTTCTCTTGCCAAAACCTTTGACGTCATCGGCGTCCTCATTGACACTGGAAAACCATAGAAAATGTCCGGATCACTTTGGAAAACCATGTATGCCCGGACTCATGTAAAACCAGATGCACGGAAAATCACAGATTCCCGGAACATATGGGAAAACCATGCGATGCCCAGAGTATTCTCAGTCGAAGCTAAAAAAAACCAATTGCAACAAAGCTGATAAAACCAAGTTGACTCTGGGAACTTCAATTTCTGGGTTCAGTTTGTAAAGAATCTCAAATCGTGCTTGGCCAATTTCTTGAACGAAATCAAAATCTTGGCTCACGGATTCTCTTTTGGCTCAAAGAAATTTACAGACTGCACAAAAACGAACGGGATGCGGTGACTTGCACAAGCATCACCTCCATAATTTGCAAATGTGGAGGCATTCATATTTTGCGAAGATTTGTTGTAAACTATTCGTGTGGACAAGTATACAGGTCAGAACTACAGACAGATGGATACCTCAAAATCAATACATGGTTATTTATAAACGGGCTCAAAACTCGCTCAGTCCATCATTTGAAAGCAAGGCAGAAAAATTCGTCCCATGCACGGAACTCCGCAATGCAAGAGACCGACCGGATCGCATTTCAGCGCCCAAAGTGCGCAAAGACCAATCCGAAGAACCTTCTCCAGGTGTATCCCTTTACAGGCCTGGGCTTTCCCCGTGATGCGGTCATTTAGGCAAGACGTGTGAGGTCACCCGGTTCCGATGTTATGATGGATCCGTGATCCGACCGTCGATCAACCCGCCAACCGCCAAACTAGTCCACCGCAGAGAGCATCTTGTGACCGTGTATTGTGACCATGTGCCTCTGGAGAATACTCTTTCGACCGTAGACCTTCTGACATCCGGGCACTGAACACTGGTGCACTTCGGGATAGTGCACAACGTAGTGATTCTTCTTATGCTTGATGACCTTGTTGCAGATGGAGCAGTAGTAACCCTTCAGTAGTGATCCTTGTTGCCTTAGGCTGATGATCAGGGCGTCCATGTGCTCTCGTGACCCTGCAGGGAAAACAGAAAGGAGTTTCCATTAGCGCGTCTGTAATGACCCCACGAACCAACTGGGTGACCGCGGAAAATGGGTACAACAGCGCAAATTTGGCCACGTTCTCTGCCGTGGGGAGGTGGAAACTGCATGGGCTGCGGCTCAATTTTTCAATTCCTCACTTTTCATTCCTCACTTTTCACTTTTCATTCCTCATTTTTCAATTCCTCAGAAGTGGGCGGTTAGAGGTATTAAAATTAAGCCACGGAATAAAATTAAGCCACTCCCCAGCGGATGGGAGAAATGCATACACACAACTGATCCTCCGAAAAAAAACGGCACAATTGTCCATGATCAAAGAAAGCAATGAGAAACCCAAAGCAGAGACGATTAATTTTGCGCCACTGTACCCACAAACTGGATACCCGAGGAGGCATGGATCGGACCAGCACGCACGCAGAGCTGTGCGGTTGGTTCTTCAGAAAGCAGCTGAGCACTACCAAAAACGAAAGCATGTCAAAACACGAACAAGAGAACAGAAAAAACAATCAGCATACGCATACATAGTACAGTAACTTGCAACTAAATAAGAACTCAAACTGCAGCAAAACAAACGATAAAGGGTGCTCACACACAACAGCAAAAGAACATAACGACAGTGCAGAAACAGGAAATTAAAATGCAGCACCTATTTTTAAAATGAAACCAGGTCTGCTGTAGAAATTGAAATGCTGTTACATACAACATTGCTTCGATGAAACGGAGTTCACCCCAATTCTTAGTCCACGCAAATTTCAGCAATTAACTTCACTTGAGGACATGAGCTATTTCCAATGGCCAATACTCCTCTTTTTTAAAATCTCGAATCACCAATAAACTGTGACCAGTGCACGCAGATGAATGCTTGACGCAAAACGTCATTGCAAGTAGGGCAGAATTACAAGGATTTGGTAATTTTAGGAAATGTGAAATGAAATACACTCGGAAGAAATTGGCATTTTTCTTGTTTCGCATGCGGGCCAATCTGTGCTGACATTAGCTTCCTTTCAAAAGAAAAAAAAAACGACAAAAAATTGTTGTTCTTCAACTGTGAGAACATTTTCGTGTGCTTCCAGAAGCTCACTTCAACCGTTCTTCGCATCACTGATTTTCTGCAAGTTCAACAAAAGAAACCGTTTCTTGGAGGTGGATGGGAACCAAAAAAAAAACGCCAAAGGGAAGGCAGGTACTTATCTGAACAGCAAACAAAAATTCCATTACAAGTCGTGGAAAAAAATCTCCTAAATTTTTTATAGTAACGTTTCAATCAGCAGATGTATTTCGTGTAACCAACTTCCAGGACGCCAGTTTACAAACCCTGCCGCGACTTCAGATGGCAGGTCGGTGCCCCAAGCGAGCGTTGATTTTTCCGAGAGGGGACAGGGTTAGGTCAGGTTCAGATTGCTTTAGGTTCGAAAAAAAATGAAATTTTATTTTTCTTGCGAGTAAAGGGCCCCAATCGAGCATTCTTGCATAAAACGCTCTCGTGCCATCTAAAGTCGCGGCAGGGTTTTAAAATCCCGTTATTTGGTGTGACGCTTCCGGGACGTGATTTTCACCCCCAACCCTCACAGCCCATTTCTTGTTGTCAACCTCCTGCTTCGAGTCCGCATATTGGTTGCTGTCCACTGTTGCTTGACATTCGCCTCAAAGGCCTGCAAAATGTCCCCGGTGTTGGCTTGTTTCTTCACGGAACGAGGTTGTACTTGCCTGATGCAGTGCATGTTTTTGAAAATTCCACCCCGTTCTGCTTTCAATGCAAAGTACAGACCAGTTCCACGAAAAAGTGTCAAAAGCAGCCGATATTGGCTTGGGTGGACTTCCCTGCAAAACCGAAGGATACGAAAAACGGACCATTGATGATCAAACCAACTCAAACCCCTGATCATCAAAACCTACCATCTCAGCCTGGTTTTCCCCTGCCTCCAGCACGGCGCTTCCTGCGACCGATGCTGGCTCATAAAAATTGCAGAAAACATCTGCACAGAAAAACATCTGCAATCTTCGCAAACGAAACATTGAGAAATCAACAGGGTCAAAGGTCATCAGGACAGGAAGGTTTCCGTGCAACAATAGCACTTGTAGAAATGGAATGGAGCCGCATGGCAGATTTTTTGTTTTATTTTATGAGAAGAAGAAAAAATTCAATTGAAATCCAGTCAAATTCCTGAAAGCCCCACTCCAACACAAGTAACATCCCGAGAATGCTCCCGAGCGCACTTGACAGCGAAATTGGCATTTCCCGTCAAGCGATAGTTCCTCCTGTTGGTGGACTGTGGTGGTCACCGCAGTTGGAGAATTTGTTCACGGCATGCGCTGATTGTGACGAGTTCAAAAAATAATAAAACGAGTTGGCTGATCGTTCCAATCTGGTGGAAATTTTATTTCTGCATGTGAACATCTCGTGTTCCACGCTCAACAATTGCAGTCAAACAACACAGGATGATAAATAAATAAGCTTGAGCTTTCGCTTTGTCATGAAAAACATCAACTAGGTACAGCGGCGAGATAATTAATTGTACCACATGTGGTATGTAATTTCTCTCTTTAATTATCGGGAAAATTTCGATCCCATCAAAATTGGTATTCCACTGATTTGACGCATATTTCCGTGCAACAAAATCCGATTTCTTGAATCTGAAATCAACACAATTCTCCCAGTTTTCTCCCAAAAAGATCGAAAACCCGGCATGTAGGTACTTATGGCACGAGTAATTTTCTCGCTACTGTACATAATCAGAAAACAAAGCAGTTGTTTTTCCTGCTCGGTATTCCGTTTGCAAACAGCAAGAAATCGCGAAAGTAAAAACGCAACAGAAATTTCAAATCGGAAGAGAAAGCCCGCAGGAATCGGCAGGTTCTGACGGAACAGGTTGGAAAAAATCCACATTGCGTGCATTTTCTCGGGATTTTTCTGGGGTGGCAAAACCTGACAACCTGCACCGTTGTTCACACAATCCCCTCCCCCCAGGGATCGATTTCAACCTCGATCCCTTCCCACAGTGCATGCTGCAGAAAAGACTCGTCAAAGCTCCAGAAAGCAGTGTCAAATTTTGCCAGATTTTTCCAAATCAAATTTTGCAAATCCAAATTCTGCAAATCCAAATCCAAATTTCCAAATCAAAATCAAATTTTGCCAGATTTGCCGGTTCCAATCACCTTTCAAGCAATTTTTTCCTCAAACCCTGCGGGACTAGAATGATCTTTCAAAGGGAGGATTTGCCCTGATTAAACATAATTCACCAAACGGGGGTTTGTCCAGTTTCGTGTGAACAAGGCTCGTCACAACATTCACCATTTTTTTTATGAAGAGTTGCACAATTTTTGTTTCATTGCGGCTGTTGATCAGTTTTGCAGGCGGTATTATTGAACCGATATTCCAATCTTTTAAGCTGTGGAACAAACTCCGGCAGAAGAAATTCGAGGGGTCACCTCACCACTCGTGGGATGATCAGCTCCGGATAAACGCTGCACAGCGGTCGCAAAGAAAATTTTTGCAATCCACTTCAATTGCAAAAATGTGCTTCACAATCTGGGATTGGCGAAACTCCGGAGTTGATCGCCCCACGGCAGGTGGTGCTGGTTCACATGTTCTCTCCAAAAACTGCAGCGAAAACTCAAACCTCATAACCTCGATGAACCATTGTCACTGTGGGGTGCGCCAAAGTTTAAAAGTGAGCCTCGGTGTTAATTAACCCTGGAGTAAACACACTAGAATCATTTGCAGGCTGTGACCTCTCGGTCTCTGCTGTTCGGCCGAGGATCAATTTGAACCGCGGATGCATCACCCAACATCAGCTGCTGTTGAAATGCTTGTTGTTGATCCACGGGAGTTGACAAGTGCCTACGTCTGGGCTTCGGTGACCCGTGGATCCGATTGAAGTGCGACTGCATGTGATCCTTGCGCTTGAAACGCTTCTGACAGTCGGGGAAAAAGCAACGGACGAACTCCGGACAGTGGAGGCGAAAGTGGTTGTTCCGATGCGACACTGTCTTGTTGCAGATGACGCAGTGATACAGGAACCTTCCCGACTCCTTCGAACGGACAGGAACGAACATGGCCCGAATGTTTTCTGCCTTCGTGGAACCAGCTGCGACCTCATAAAATCCATCCGATCCTGTTTTGGGGTTGATGTAAGCAACAGGACAAAGCGAGATGGGTTAAGTGCCTGTCAGTCAACGCTTCGATTTGTGGCGAAAAGCCAAACATGCACCTGGCCAAGAGGTCAAGTTGAGTTCAGGGTGGTCAAATTCAAGAGAAATCTTCTGGAAGCACTTCCCTGAATCCGATCTTTTCTCGCAATTTTATCCGCCCTGTGCAGGATGTCCAAAACATCACCGCACAAAATTTTCTGCCAAAGTGAAAATTTTCAAAAAAAAATGGGTTCATGTTTGAAAATGCCTTTTCAGACAAAAACTGTGCCAAGGAGTGGCAGAAAATTTGCCTTGCACTTTTTACCACCCTGGATGCAGTTCACAGATCTGGTTCGGAAAAAAAGAAATAATGCGAGAATTGAGAACACACGCAACCAAGGTCTGACCCCGAAAGGTCATAAAGAAAGTGCAAAAACCAGGCACAGGCCCAAATGACCAGAAATAAAAGAGAAACCGCATGCCCCGAGTGTGAACAACTTGGACCAAAGAAACTGCACTCTTGAAAATACGTTGAAAACGAAACCGGTGGAATTTCTCCATCCAATTTCGTGGCAAATGCCACATCGCACATTATGCTATTCGTACAAGAAATGAATGTTCCCAATACTGCTTGAGAAACAATCAGGAGGAGATCGAGCATTTTTCAACGTTTTGTGGACCTTTGCCCCTTGAACCAGACTGGCAAGTCAGTATGTTTTCTCGAATTTTGCCACCGAAACGTGACTGGCCAAATTATTTTGCCACGAAATTTTCTCTCGCATGATTTTTTCCACCAAAATGTGACAGCCAAATTTTCATGGTCAGAGTTTGTTTTGTGTTATTTTGCCAGCAAATTGAGACTTCTTGGCCAAATTTCCTCTTTTATCGTTATTTTCACAAAAACTTCATTTTGTTGGTTAATAGGGATGAATAAGCTTGACCAACCAGAACATTTTCCCCCAACCAAGTTTCCAAATATGGAAACAAGCGATGCATCGACGGGCAAAATAGGAAAATTAGTTCAGGTGGCTCAAAAAATGATTTCGATAAAAGAATTTCTAAAACCAATGTGAAAAGCAGCAGCGGTTTCGGATGCTGCACACAGTTGTGTTGTCTCAAATGAATCGATGAGCTGAAGGCGGCGCGAGGATCCCGAGAGCATCGAGCATAATCGGAATACGATGCACGTTTCAATCCCAACGGTGTGCATCAGACCGATGGCTCCTGCTGATGGACGATGACCTGGCAAATTGTCCGCTGTGCTTGAGCCGGATGTGACGGTGCAAACTGTGCTTCCAACCACACCTGAACGAACAGCTCTCAACTGGGCACCTGTGTGTCTCCGGATAATGCAGGGCAATGTGGTTCTTTCTCCTGGATACGAACTTCTGACACAGCTTGCAGTAATGGCGGATGTGGGAACCAACTATGACGCTATCGTAGACGGCAGCAAGGCGTGAATCCTCCGATTCGGATCCTGCAGGATGTGCAAAAAGCAAATGCGCATATGAATCCCCTGAATCCTCCTCTGAAGTCAGCTGTGCGAGGACATTAACAGACAAGCCCAGCATAGCCTGGTCACAACAGCTGTTTTGCCACTTTTTTCGTGTTGCTAACCTGTACTTCGCATTGAGAGCAATTTCATGTGTGAAATTTTGGGTTAAGTCATTTATACGGGGGGGACACAATTGCACGGCAACAGGAAAACGTTTTAAAGAAAACAGCAGTACCCTTAGCCGTGCAATAGTGTCCCCCCTTTGGCACCAGCATACGGCACAGGGTGTGCTTTATTTCTCTGGAGGTTGCATGGGTAGTCGGCTATAAGATTGGTTAACTAGGCGCTTTGGATTGGTTAAGTTAAGTCGGTTGGTTCGGTTAGGTCGTTAGGTTAGGTTAGGTTTGGTTAGGTTAGGTTAGGTCAGGTCAGGTCAAGTTAGGTCAGATTGCATTGGATTGGGTCGAGGTTGTTTTTCGTGTTGGTTCATTTGGTTGTTTTTAGTAAAGGCACACTGCGCAGAGAACCCTAACCTAACCTAACCTACTCTAACCAAACCTAACGACCAAACCGAACGTATGCCTTACCTATCCAAAGCGCCTAATTAACCTATCTCAACCGACTGCCCACCCTTCAGAGAAATAAGGCACACCCTGTGCCGTATGCTGGTGCCAAAGGGGGGACACTATTGCACGGCTAAGGGTACTGCTGATTTCTTTAAAATGTTTCCCTGTTGCCGTGCAATAGTGTCCCCCCCCGT
This sequence comes from Sinentomon sp. SZTP_YWyxl, assembly GCA_030068105.1. Classification (NCBI taxonomy): domain Eukaryota; kingdom Metazoa; phylum Arthropoda; class Protura; order Sinentomata; family Sinentomidae; genus Sinentomon; species Sinentomon sp. SZTP_YWyxl. The sequence continues at coordinate 60,909 of JASGXE010007321.1, read as the reverse complement.
ATAAATGAAAAACCCGAAATTTTTAAAAACACGCACTGCATTGCCAAGTACAGCCTAGTTCCGTGAAAAAAGCTGGGAATGTGTGGCATTATGGCCAGATTTTATTGGGCTTGTTCGTGTCAAACTTCAGCCTGACTGGGTCAAATGGCCAGAAAAATACTGCACTTTTCCGTACTTTGGGGCAGAATTATCTACATTCAAGGCTGTCAAATGGTCGAGCAAGAATTCTACACACCTCGCGTCAGGCACACATGCAAAACTCAACCAGGAAAAACTGCCGTTTAATGCCATGCGCTAAAAAGTAAAGATCCTATATGGCCTTTTACAAGGAGAGGAATGAAAAAATCCGAGGGACAGGATCAAAACAGTTTGCACAGAAAAACAAATCAGAAGTATCCATGGCAAAAAGGGCTCTTTTTGACGATTCGTTCGGTAAGCGCAAACGCAATGAAGCAAAACAAAGCTGCGGTGGCTGCACAGTGGTGAGGAAATTAATGTACGCAGTGTGTGATTCTCCCCATTTTAACCTCAACTTTTTTCTCTTGTGCAGGCGGTAGAAATAAAAGTGCCAGATTGCAACAAACCTGGACAGAATGCCGGATCTCAACCACTTCTTTTAGTGGGGGTTCCAAGGGTTTTGTTTAATTTAATTGGGTCGCAACTTCTAGTGGTGAGGCCAATGAGAATTGAAAATAGATACCCCGGGACTCCAATCGGCCAATGAAGTGCATGAACCTCACTCATGCCTTCTCACCCTTCCCTTCCTTTTTCCTGGGTGATACTCTTCAGTGAAGAGCGTGTGGATGCTTGACCCAAATTCAATGGAAAGCAGGTGACCCACATACTTGCATTTTCAAATGACCTCACATTGTCTCCAATTTGACAATGGTGATTTCACCAGCCACTTCACAACACACGTCTGGGGTCATAAAACAACAAAGCCTGTATTGTGTCCATAAAACGGGGCCTCTGACAAAACCCACATCTTTCTATCGCTCCATATGGAGGAGAAAATATGTGGGTACAGGGAGTTCGAACCTTATCTCCCAAAAAGCGGTACATGTCTTCAAGAAGTCAGACAGAGGAAGGGCTGGGGTCAGGAAGCAAGAATTGGTCACAAATTCTGACCCTAGTGCATCAGCACAGAGGCACATGGAAAATAAAAAGTACTTTTTATTGCCTTGTAATAATAATTGTCACCATGAATAAAAAAAGGATAAAAATTCTCAAAAAATCAACCATGGCATTCTTGCCCCTGGTGACACCCATCAAACAGGTCCCATCCTCTTAGGGTGGACATTTTTAATGGGGGCATGATCGCAGAAAAAATTGGGGTAGGGTGGGGTTGGCTGGCTGGCACAGGTGGGGGTTGACACCAAAAAACTTTTCTTTCCTGGCTTGAAGTGGGGTGAAGAATTTCTGAATTTCTGTCCTCGAAAAGATGGCTGCAATGACTTCAGCTTGAAAATTCCATCAGGACTGATGAAGTGGATGAGGGTTCAGGGTAAGGTTTCAAGAACGCATGGCAGGTCACGTTGGGTCAAGATTGGTTCTTGGTTCTGAAATTAAATTACCAAGATCCAGATTGTTATAGCAAGATGGCTGCATGCATGGTCAGCTCAAAAAATGTGTGTCACCAAGGCCATGAATGCTTCTCTACAAGTTCTTGAAAAACCAATCAATAGTCCAATTTTAATTGGTGAATTCAATGTTGCCTGACAGAAGTCGAATCTTGGTGTGAAGACAATGGGCCGCACTCCCACTCCCACACTCAAGTGCCACCTCCTTCATGTCGTGACATTTTCATCCAGGAGAAGTCCCGAGCGAAAGCCTTCTTTCGGGGTTCGTTTTCCCTTCAAGTCATCCGACCACAACCTGCCCAGCCTCTAGACTGAAAACTGTGGGTGCTTCCAGCATGTGCACCACCTACGAATTCAACGTTATGCCCAGAAAACAGGTGGATGGGAACACCGACGACATTATCAACTTAGACCTAACATGACCCAGTCTAACCTGGCCTGACCTAACGCAACTGAGCACATGCTGGGAAATGCACATGCTTGTGTGCGTGGAATTCTGTGAATCGGAATACATGAAATGAGCCACAGAAAACAAGCGGAATGAACACAGGAGTCCATGGGCAGAAAAATGTGCTTGGATTCTCCCTTCCAACAAATATGCCGGGTTTGACGGTTTTGATGAAATGAAGGTTTTGATGAGGCAATTTGATCAGAGCTCCTTGGCAAAAAAGCTTCTGATGACTGGGTGTGCCCACCGAAATAAATCGAACGTGATGCCACAACAATTCCACCACCTAAATTTATGGCATTGTCTCTGCTGTTTTGCATGGCCCCAAACAAAGGCGAGGGAGAGCGCCAATATCAGATCCTTAGAGCCATCTAGGATACGTCGATCGATGTTCATATTTAGGATTGGAGAAAGGCACTCTGCCCGGCAGTTGGAGTAGCCGTTGCATTAGGCGAATGAGGCAGCCTTCCTGCCGGCCTACTGATCCACTTCTTGTAGCGTCGAGTGACCTCGATGCCGTGGATCTGTGTCAAGTGGGTCTTGTAGTTGTCCATTCGATTGTAGGACTTGTTGCAGCCGACCACCGGACACCTGTGCAGCTCGGGATAGTGACACCTGAAGTGGTTCTTCCTGTTGAACACTGCCTTGTTGCAGAGCAGACACAGGTGCTTGCGACATCCGTCAACATCCACGATACGGAAGTATGCCCTTGCTTCTTCGATGTTGAAACTGGTGGCTGCTCCCGACCCGATGAAGTCATCTGTTTTTTGCAACAATTCACAAAAGAGACAAAAATGAAGGAGCAAATTCTAAAGAATGACATTTTTACAGTTGAAAATGCTACCCACGACCTCTTGTTGTTAATTTAGGTACCAACGGCTACGGAAGCACTAGTTTATGTTGAATTTACAGGAAACTTCCACCCTCTAGAAAAATATATCGAGAAAAGGTCATAGGTCAAGAAGCGACAGTGCAAATGAAGGAAAAAGCTTCAATGTAGGAGTTCACAGAAGGTCACAGGACGTTATGTGAAATTCATAATGAATTCTATGGTCCCATTTTTCAAATACAAATTTGTTTGAAAAAAAAACAGATCTGCAGGTCGCAGACGAAACAAAAAAGTCATTGAAAATTCCCAAAATCAAATTTGAATTCAAATTTACCCTGAACGTCATTCTCCTTGTTTCGGACAAACTTCTCACCAATTGAAGCAAATAGAAAAATCCTTGCAGGAAAACGCACTTTTCCTTGTTTTTTGGCCCACCCCGTGACCTCGTAGGTGTATAATCATTGATTCATGCAGCAGGGCCTTTGTTGAAGGGATTTTTGGGTCGCACTGTACGTTATCTCCAGTTGGCCGGCCGGAACTTGAAAAGTCAGCTTGTGGAACAACTCCCGGATTCAATTTCTCACCCAGATTTTGTGCAATATTTATAAAAATTGCCTCCGGAGTTTCTTCCCCCAGCAACACGTCAATTGCATCAACTGAGTTACACCGGTAGCGGGCGTAAAAAATCGAATACCCTTCAGTTCACCGACAAATTTATTCATTTACGAATTGGCCTGAAGCCATTCATTTGCCAAGAACCATTGCCAATAACGGCATCATGTGAGAAAAAAGTTCCGGTTATGTCGTTTATAAGGGGGAGACAATTGCACGGCAACAGGGAAACATTTTCCGAAAAAAGCTGTACTCTTAGCCGTGTAATTGTGTCCCCCCTTTGGCTCCTGCAGACGGTACAGGGTGTGCTTTTTCTCTGTCGTGCAATTGTGTCCCCCCCGTATAAATGGCTTAACCCAAAAGTTCTGCGCAGCCAACATGGGTGAGAGACAATTCGAATTTTGAAGAAATTGCAACACCTCTCTGCAAGCGTTTGCCGGAAATTGAGGGTAAAATGCGAAATCAGATGAAGAAATACATGGAAGCGCTTTTTTACCCGTGCCAGATCTCTCCGACGTGCAAACGCCAAACCAACATCGGATGGAGACATGGAGGTGGATTCCACCGGCGACATTTCACTTCGAAGGATTTCCTGCTAATCCTTGAATCCGATTAAGTCGAATGACAGGACAGGACACCCTTCCAATGGAACCGGCCAGAAAGAATTAGAAGACACTTTTTGCGAGGCGGAATTTGCGACGAAACTGTAGAAAGGGGTTGGAAGTTGACAAAAAAAAACGAATCCAATGCTGAAATACTTGATGCCTTTATTGATTTTTTTTTCAAACACAATTCTCGGGAAAAGAGGTGAGCAGAAAACACTCACGGTTTGGCAGAAATAACAAGTAAAGGGCAGAAATAACAAGTAAAGGGCAGAAAGGACCTGACAAAAACGATAGCGTACGCAAAGAAGTTCCCAGAGAAAACCAACTAGAAATTAAATTCTTGACACAGTTCTTTAGTTGACATCATGTCTTATCTATACAAAGCGCGGTAAAATTGCATCGCGGTGGGGTTCCGAAGGAAGTTGGATTTGACGTTTGTCTCGAGGGCAGGCAGTTATAAATTTATGGGGAAACACAAAAAAACGCCGGGGAAACACCAAAAAATAAATAATTATGTTAAGAAAACTGCAAAGTCGAATTAGTACAAATAAATAGCAAAGTACATATGTGTAGATGTAACAAATTGATTTGAAAATCAACGAACAAAAACAGAACCACGAGAACATCAATTCAGAACACAAACTCATTAAATAAACAAGCAAAAAATCAATCAATATGTTGCATAAGAATATGTGAACAAGAAAAACGACAAAAACATCCCAATGGCACCGCCCCGCCCCAATCTCATTCCGAAGAACGTTTTCGGGACCCTGTACCGTTCCTGACCCCATATGCCAATGTTGCAGATGTCATAAAAAAACTTGTCAACTCAACTCCATCCATGAGAACAGGCTCCAGAGATTTCCGGTGGCTTTCCTTGCCTGCAGAGAGAGGCTCCAATTCACAACTGATCAAAGGAAAAGTGGGTCACTGATATGAAGTGGATCATTTTGAATATTTGGACCAGACTGACCCCACTGCCACAGTGCAGGCAGCGCCAGAGCAACCCCTTTGTTGGGAGGCACTTGGCAGACAACAGGAAGAAAGGATCAGAAAGGACATGAACTCTCCTCTTGACCTGATTCTCCAGCACACGGCTCAAGATCACAATGACATGGAGTGAGGACAAAAAAAGACACGCAAGTCAATGGAAAAATGAGGTCAGACCAACAGCAGCAGGTATATTATTGGCAGAAATGAACTCATGTGACAAGCTCAGAGCTCTTGTGCTCAAATCCCACAAAAAATCTTGTTCTGCCTGGCAAACCACATAAATATTCTAACCTTTTTTACGCGGACAGGCAGGGATCCAAAAATACCTATTGGGCATTAAAGGGGGAGGGAGTTATGAAAAAAAAAACACAAAAGTCGCCCATCAAATACTTGAGAGTAAAATCCTCATTGGAACGAGATGCTTGCAGAACACCCTTGGTGAAAACAAACGTCCGTCCATTGATGAAATCGCCAAAAAAAGTTAGGGTTGACAAAAAAACAGAGCATGTGGGGCAGAAAAAAGAACAAACAATGCAAAAATCGGGAAACGCACCAAAAAGAAATAATTTTGGCACTTTTTTATCAATACAAGAAACCGGAGAGAAATTCAAAATAATACCTACAACAACAGGGACTAGCAATATTTCACACAAAAGAAGACAAACAAAAAGCAATTCAACCTGCAGGGAGTTCCAAGTCCAGGTTTTATTTGTTCCAAGAAAGAAAATAAATGACCCCTTGCTCCGCCGCTTTTACAAATGTGAGGCAGGGGGTCACAATTTCTCCGTGGAGCAACTTAATCGGTAATCCTGACTTGGAGAACCACCCGCGGTGCGTAAGTTTGAGGTCATAAACGCAAAACGACCGGGTCAACTACGCCAGAACAAAATGTTAAAAGAAATGTCAAAATTATTTTTGGCACCAAAGTTATGGCCACGAACACCTGGCACGCAAGCCGCACCACACAACAAATTGGCTTTCAAATGTTTGGTGCAAAAATTACCAAAAGTGCCGCCCTGATCTCAGCCGTGATCCGATTTTTTCTCGGGGACATTATTTACTGACTCCCACGTTCAATTAAGTAAGTAGATGAGGCAATTGGATCGATCAGTCAGCCAACACAGACGCAGACAAGAAAAAAAAACACTGCGATTGTCATTTGTCCCACTTTTTCAAAATCAACCACTTCCCTTCAGACAGTTGGAAGACAGGAATATGCGTCTGTGACACCGTCTACGGGGAAAACTGATTGAATGATTCTCTGCCCCCACGAGGTCATTGTGCCGACGCGCCTTTGAAAAAGGTTGGAAATATCGAGCATGTTTTTCGCTCGACCATCGCTAATTGGTCATTGTGTTCATTTTCCATCGGGCATTTGCTGCAGCTTTTGGTTCATTTTAACACTGCACCTGACGGTTGGTGGCATCGCAGCGGGCCGTGAAAAAACCGCTCTGGCACACGCTGATTTGGACATGGTCCACTCTGTTAAAAAACCACTGCCGAAAAGAGCTTCTGAAACGGATGGTGAAAAGCTGCCAACTCGTTGGTGATGCGGGAACCGACAAAACGCAGGACGTTTTTCACACCCTGTGGACCATGCTGAGGTGTTGTTTCATGTAATACTTCCGTATCAGTTTGTTACAGTGGCCAACCGGACATCGTTCTCGGATCGGATAGTGGACCTGGTAGTGGTGCCACCTGTGCAGGACGATCCGGCCACACTTGCGGCACTTGTGCATCGGTGGCTGGTCCTGGATGGTCTGGAAGAGCTGGGTGACCGGTGACCTCAGGTTGTTGAAGATCATGCCTAGGGATGGAGGGAGAGACAATAAAACAACAACTGGACGAGAGAAAGAATAAAAACAGGCCAACTGTCTGCTGGAGTAGTAGTAGGTCAACTGAAGTTAGGCGGCTTCAATGCGAGAAATAAATCAGAAATGAAAAAGGTTAATGATGATGGTCGGATGGTTTTGGATGACATTCAGGTCGCATGCAATTATAATATCGCCAGCACAGGCAGGAGCCACAGACGGCGAGCAAAAAGCACTTGTTCAATCAAAGACAACACGGCTGCACCATGCAAGGAGGAGAGGTCCCCTGATCCACCGGTTGAAGTCCCCGGGCACCGCAACTGCTTGAGTTCGTGCCAACTGCCAAGCGACCCCGGCCCCACCAATTACTGAAGCCCCCAGGGCAAGCGAACGACTAGTTTTAGCCAGGCGCAAGGCAGGGGCTGGCAGAAAAGATCCGGGGCTCACCATCACTTGCATCTCCTGTGGGGGGTTTGGGGAGGATCAGTCAGATCTCACTCAGCAAGAAAGAGAGCGAGAGAAAAACAGTAAAACTGAAAATGTTAGACACACAAAAACAGCATGCTGGCTTGCGATATTAATAAAACAGGAGAGACACAGGCTGCACAGGCCTGCGCAGGAATAACGTTGAACTAAGGTAGGCAGGCGACTTGGGTAGGTAGACTTTTAAATTTTTAACATTTTCAGTAGATGTCTTGCCTATTTGTGTTCTGCCAACGCCAATATTACACAGAAAAAGCGGCCTCCAGACTTTTAAAAAGAACAGCAGCCTTGGAGATCAGTTGGATTTTTCTTGTTTGTTGAGAACGTTATTTCGTTTTGACGCTTCACACGGCAGCGCAGTCGACTTGGCAAGTTGCAGTCTTGAAACCTCACCAATCCAGCAAATCGAAAAACCCACCCAGAAAAGAAAGATCATTGAAGAGTTGTCGGCTTGGCTGCATGGTTTTGTTTTGCTCAACCTCAAACCTGCCTTCCGCCCACTCCCAGGCGCTGCGAAAATGCAATCCACCCATGCATGCACACAAGAGACCGATTTTCAGTCACCTTGCGATTGAAATGCTGACGAGTTCCTCCCAGGCATTCCACTTCTCTCTCGCCAAGCCCCAACGGACCCCATCAACCTATCTTGGCAAAGAAGAAACACACCGCCATTTCCTGCAGCAGTGCCACCAGAATCGAGGTGGGGACAACTCTGCACCCAGCTCGCAACCACCACGCTTTTGTTCACAGTGAATTGAATCAGTTGTTCAGTGGTTCAGCCTCAGGCTTGGCTGCTTTGTCTGCCTTGTTGCCCTTCCCTCCATTGAAATTTTTCAATGCCTGTTTCTGAAAGATTGAGAGGATGAAGAGAACAGCAAAATGATCGCAGTGCAAATTTCTTTTCGACATTTTCACATTTCTTGTCTTGTTCAAAAGAAGAACCGAATTGAATTGCATTGAATTCCGTGCAAATACGAGTGGCTCACATTCCCAAAGAGCACCAGCGCATCATTGAACGTTTCTTCCAAGCATTTCCACCAGAATTGAAAGAACTTCCACCAGAATTGAAACAGCAACATGGGGCTGGCTGAAACACAAATATAAGGATCTGGTTGGCCTTTGGTGGCCGCCGAAAAAAAAAGGGACCGCCAAAAGGCTCCAGCTCTAGCATTTCCTTTCTGGGAGGGCCCACGGGCAATTGGGTTCTTTTGAAACAATATTGGTTGATTTTCATCTGGCTGACCCAATGCACCTGCTCAACGAGCAAACCAAACAGCGACTCCGAACGGAAACCCGTAAGTCAGAGACAAAGCGAATTCTCAAATACTTCTGTGACGGAAACTCGATTCAAATCCCTTTTTCCCACCCACCTGAATTATTATGAGGTTGGATGCCAGAACGTAAAGGACAGAAATTAAATGAGCAGAGAAAGCTGAACACGGGTGGCTGCAGTCACGGTGAACCACCTCACCACCACCTCTACCACCTTCCTCAGGTTGGAGTTGATTGTCCATTAATATCACAGAGAAAGAAAAATGGTCCATCAAACTGGACGAAAGCTGCGCAGGTGCACCATCTACCATCTGATTATTAGTTGATCAGCTCCTGGAGATAAGTTCCTGCCGAAAGAGAAGTCAGCAGGTTCCTCATCCAGGCAAGAACAACCAGGGTGCTGGCAGTTACAGTCAATTGCAGCAAACACGCCCCAATTTAAAGGACAAATTTTAGGTTCTCGTTTTAATCCCTTTGGGAATACCCCACCGAGTGTCTCAAAGGACAGCCCGTGTCTTTTCATTTGTTGTGACAAACCTCTCGTGACGGAACAGGTGTTATCCCAGAACTGACTTCAGACTTGGGACAGAAGAATAGTTCGCCCACTGCAAGGCAACAAACACTTCATCCGAGAACGAACTTGAGACATTGTTCCATCCTGTGGCACAGGGCCATCTTTCCAAGAGGAAATGGACTTTTGCGGGAAGGCGAAAGCGAGGTTTTTAGAGCCCGAGCATCCGACAACTGTGAGAAGCAGGTGATACTTGGTGTTCCTGTGAAGCATTTCCAAACAACAATTTGAGTTCCAATTTTGCAAGCCCGCTTTGGAGGATGCGAAAAAAGGATGGCCCTGCATTTGCATAACTTGTTAGAATCTGGCTGGCAAAACATGGCACTTATCTTCCACCTGCTTTCGCCAAGAGCCCATGGGTCACTGTTACGGAGGATTCGCACACCTGTGGGCTGTGACCCGACCCGGAACATCTGTCACCACACACCCGGAATAAATTCAAAAAAATTCACATTTTTCTGTGTAAACGTCCTTAGTTTTATTTGATCATGTAAAAAAACAGAAGCGAAAAAAGCAATTCACAAAACACCGCCGCATTCCCCCAAATCTCGGGGTTTGGTAGAATCACTGTCAAATTCAAATATTCATATAAATATATATGCATAATGGAAAAGAATAATCTGAATATATATATATAATTATATGTATAAAAATGAGAAAAGCATAAAAATCAATGCGTGATTTGTCAAATGGTTAAAGAGAAGAAAGCATTGGCATCAATATTGCTGAATTTATTCTTTTTTTCTTCATTTTTTTACAAAGTACAAAAAATGCAGCAAGCGCTTGACAGTCGAGAAAAAAACTATCCTAATGGAGCCCCCAGAATTGTGGACGGAACCAAAATTCCCCTCGAACTTCGAAACCGATGCGTCATACCTTTCTGTCCCCATCAGCTCAAGTCCGATCTCACCCAGCGCCTATTTGAACTGGCCTTTTTGTTGGCAGAAATCTTCTCGCATTATAACTCTCAAATCAAGTAGTTGCTAATGACAGATTTTCAGTAAAAATAAATTAATACTGACCTCACAACAGAAAGATGGTCAGTGGCGAGAAGAGTGTCCTCACCCACGACCGAAAGAAGTAATCGGATTCAAAGCAAAACAATACCTGTCCCGGGGTTCAAAGCATTTTTGAGGTCCGCCAACCAGAAGGGGGGAATTGAGCGTTTTTAAAACCAGTGTTTTGCAATGTTCCACCCACCAGAAAGGGGTTGCTTTTAAGGGGTTGCTTTTTATGTTCCACCGGTCAGAAAGGGATTTTAAGTTATCCCACCCATCAGCAAGGGCAAATGAATAATCAATCACCAACAAATCATCAGGAAAGTCAATATGCAAAATGGAACGAATCAACCACCTCGCCACATCACAATCGTTCCAGCAAGTCTACCTGGCAAGACATATTCCACCAGCAGTGGAAGGATGGCTTTTGTGAAGAAACCAGCTTCAAAAGAAGAAACTCGAGATCTTGGGGGAAAAACAGTTTCGCAAACGAAAGCGCCCACACACTGTAAGTGCCCGCGGAAGAATTCCCCCTTAAACAACAACACAAAACCTGTACATGTAAAAATCCTCAACAAGCATATCAAAATATGAGTACTGTCGATTCCGTTCTCAAAAAACAAATATTGTGAGAGAATACTGAGGATAATCAAACGAAACAAATTACAAAACAAGCTGAAGTGAAAATTAATAAATTAAAAAAGTAAAAATTAATATCTCCTCAACCAAGGTTAAAAAAAAATGAGTGACAAAATCAAATGGGAATAACGTGCAACAGAAGGTGTTGAACAAATCACCCCTTCTAACAGAAGTTATCCTTCCCTTTGAACAAATTACCCCTTAAGAGTTACCCTACCCTTTGAACAAATTACCCCATAAGAATTACCCTGCCCTTTGAATAAATTGCCCGAGACCCTGCCCTTCGAACAAATTACCCCCAAGACTTACCCTGCCCTTTGAACAAATTACACCTTCAGTTACCCCTCCCTTCTTTCCATATTTCGCATACCCCCCACCGTTGAACAAATTGCACCCTAAAAGCTACCCTATCCTTTGAACAAATAAATTATCCTCTCTTCTCTGAGGACTGAGGGGTCAGGCACATCAAGGCAGAAGAGTTTTGCGCAAACATGTTAACCCTGCGCATAACCGGATTGGTTTCATGAGAAAATCCACAGCGAGGAAAGTGTCAACCGCCGATCCACGGCCGCATGGCTGTCTGCTCCAATGGCAAATGGTTTCATGCACGCGGAATGAAAGCCAGACATGACTTCTGGCTTTTTGGACAATTCTGTCTGCAACCATCGCCTGTGAGCCGGTACATCAAAGCACACAATGGTTGCAACAAGACAAGTGATCCACTGGAACTTAACTGATTCACTCTTGAAGATAATTCGCTGAAACGTTCCGTTTTCTTACGAAATTTTGAAAAAACGAGAGCCCCCTGGAATCGAACCGAGGTCTCCCGATTCAAGTCAACAACAGGTGGCCGCCAAACGACAAGATTTCCAAAATGTTACCCCGCGTCCCGATCGGAACACTCCACGAAAAATGGGCCACATGATCACTGTTCCAATTTCAGAAAATTCGTTATTAAAAACACAACACAAATGCCAGCCAAGCAAAACAAATACAATTATGAATGATTATCAGCTACAAAAATAATACATTGTAGGTACAGTTGAAGTTTTAAAAAAAGGTATTTATCATTGTCAATATTATTTTGGATTTAAAAAATGTCAAAAACTGGATTTGTTATAAATGCAACGAACACGTATCAGATCTTCATTTCTCGATCACCCAGTCAGTATAAATTGGAAGAAATCTCACAAAGGCACATGGTGATCCAAAAAACACTCACTACAAAGCATGGTAACCAGAAAAGCGTTTGCGCCTGGTGTCACACACATGCGCTATGACCCTGGCGCAAAGAACTGCGCCAAGCACTTTTTGGTGACGCGGCAGAGGTGCCCATCAGAAATGAATAAAACCGCAAGATGAAAAAATCGGCCGCAGGGCCCTAAAAAGGGCAACACGATTTCGGCTCATGTATTAAACGGGGCCCACTCCATTCAAGGACACTTTCCTCTATCCTGAGCGATGCCAGGTTTCCAAAAACCCTAGTTTTTCCGATGGATTTTAAGGCGCTCTCAAGCAACGGAAACGGCGCCCATGAGCAGGCAGCAAAGGCGGGCATCCCGTCCCCAGCAGGGTTCCAAGGGCCTGAGCCCTTGGCAGATGTTTTGGAGACGGGAGTCGAAAAAATTCAGAGCGTTCATGAGAAGAACGGGTTCTCGGTGCGCCATCACAAGTGTTCATCGACCGGGAAACCTTGGTTATGTTTTCGGCAATCTCTAGAAAAGAAAGAAGTGAAAATCGAAAATGCAGTCCTTTCCCCGCTGGCTGCTCCAAAAAAAAAAAGGCTGGCATCCTTCCCAACTGGGGATAACAAAGCACAGAAAGTTGGAGAAAATTCACTTTTTCGCGAAAACGGGAAAGGGCAGCCATAATGCAAAAAGCACCTGCTCCCATGAGAAAGGTCAAAACGAACTCGCAGTGGGCAGTGGACCACGTGTTGAAAAAGCGCCAGGTGAGAACCAGGCATTAATTTTAAACAGAAAAAGGTCAGAAAAAAATTAACAGACAATTTTCAGAGGACGCACAACAACAAGAACAAGAGTTTTAAAAATTTCATTGTGTTAGAACATTCGTTTGAAGGTCAAATAACTTGAAGGCACCAGTTTAAAAAGGTCACTCTGGGCTCGACACACGCCCAGCCGGTCCAAAGATCAAGATAAGGTCACTTCTGAAGGCACGTCAATCCTTTATGGGCTCAATCCACCGAAGATCACGGAAGAACGCCCAATTCTGTGATGTCCAAACAATTAACGTCCATATTCACAAAATGAGTTGCACAAATCAGGCACAAAGCTTTCGTCATCAAAGAGACATTGATTGCATAGGGTTCAAAATCTATCAACAAAGAAAAGGCGCAAATTATAAAAAAAAAAGAACAAACAGAACAAATAAAAATTAATTTTTTGATCAGGCCATATTTGTACACCCCAAAAACAAACAAATGGAATATTTTTGAAAGTCACAAACCCTCCCTGATTGCCACATTCAAATAAAACACCCATTGTCTTTCATCAGATATCACCAATGTTCCATGAAGGTCAGGAATGACCTATGACCTCGTCGTCTCTTTCTGCTAGACCTGGGTGATGGGGCTGGGTACAAGCGGAGGCATCGAAGCCGTGGACGAAGCAGGAGCCGACGATGCTGGAGTGCTGGGCGCCATCGGGGGCATAAGGACCATCTCACCACCAGGTCCCATGACGTACCGACGAACCAGTTTTACTATGGATCCATCCCGGCTTAGATCGAGACCGTGCATGTATCGCATATGGGCCTTCAGGTTGTCCTTCCTATTGCAGACCCTCGGACAGTCGGGCACCGGGCATGTGAAGCCCCCGGGTCGATGGATGTAGAAATGATTGGCCCGATGCAGCATGACCTTTCCACAGATCCGGCACCTGTACCTCGCGTCCGGAGGCTCGCCAATCTGGTCGAACATATTCCTGACCGTCCAGAAACGGTATCGCCTCATTCCTGGAAAACGTAAGACGGTAGGGAAGAAGTTCAGATGTGACTGGTGCACACTGGCGAAAACTTTTCAAGACCACCCTGTCGTTTTAGTAGAGATTTAGTAAGACCACACACCACAACCAAAATGCATTTGGAGCAACAGAAAAAGAGAAATGTGATGGTAAAAATACAGGGTATCAAGAAAGAACTACGAAGGATTTAGTTTTCGAGGTAAGATCGTAAGAATATGATTCAGGCTTTGAATAATAGATCAAAATAGAATCAATTAACAGAAAAACATAAAATAAAATAAACTGCCGAATTCGAACCCAGCCAATCAATCGGGCAAATTGCAATCAACAGCATCCGGTTCAGTCACATCGGATGATCCCATTTGCGAAAGTGGAGAAGGCCAACGAAATGTGGTGAAGTTGCCCAACAGAAACCGAACCCGACTGCAACAGTCAACATCTGCGCAAACGTCACAAAACACCAAGTCATCCCGCCAAAACCAGAAAACACCTCCATCCAATTTCACCTACCAAAAAATACAAACGGTTGGGGGCAGGTCGGAGATGTCTATTTTTCGACAAACGCAAAGTGGTTTTCGCACACGACCAGGGAAGATTTGAGAGGTGATTCCAGCACATAGCATCTCGCACTTTCTGGGGTGTGCGAACAAAACCTACGTTTCATCCAAAAACGTTCAATGAGACCTCATCTTAACTGTGAGTTCATTTCACTGTGACAAAAGACAGAAAAGCATGTGTTCAGGAATTTTTTTTTTCATGATTGGCAGATGCGCTCCCTTTCGTCAAAAAGAGCTGATTCAGTCAAGAATTTTTTTTTTATTCAATCACTGCCCAGAGAAAATCTTACTTCAAATGCTGAAAGAACCCTCCCTGGCCCTCAAAGCCATTTTCACAGACAAAAATTGTTGACGATTTTTCGTGTTGGGTCTTTTCCGTATTGACGCTTTTCCGGCGACCCTTCTGAAAGAGTTTTGTGACTTTTTACAGGAGATCCAAAAAGTCCTTGGCCGTCTTAAAAAATTAAATTTGCTGATATCATAACTTGTAATCTGAAACTTTTTCCAGCTGCCACACTTTGAAAGGCACTGCAGAAGACTTTTGGGTTTCCCTGTAAAACTTGCAAATGCAGGTTGCTTGGAGCGACCCTTGTGCCCTTCTTGTCACCAGCAAGTCAAACGACCTCTCTTCAATCTGTGAGTGTCCCACCGCCTGCCTCACACGAAATACCACTTGCAAAAACTAGGTCCCCAATGCAAATCCTGCTCAAATGTTCATAAACAAATTCAGATAGATGCAAGTTTGTTGAGAAAAAAAAGTGGGCAGCAACTGGTCAAACTGGCACCTGAAGTTCTTCAGGAAAGAGACAAGGAGAGGAGTGGAGGATTAATGTAACAGACAGGTGAACGGGCTTGAGAAACTGGGTCAACTTACAAAAAGTTGAAAACAATAAAAAAGAAAACAACGCAAGCAACTGGCAAGCGGCAGTGTGCACGCTCCTTGGACATGTAGGTATGCATATCTGCCTCTGACAAAAAATAACAGGTCGCAATTTATGCAGCCAAGTAAACTCCATTCGGATTTGGAAGCATGTAAACAAGATTGCTTTGGAGCATGCTTGCACAGTGTGATCGTCATGAAAGGATAGACAAACTCAAACATTAAGTGGCCGGGTGATCATGTTGGGCACTTGATTTCCCTGAACTAGGCTTGGCCAATTTCATTCAGAAACACAAGAAAAGAAGGCTTGCCATTCTACAGAAGTTTGTTGCACAGTGCCAGAAAGTTAACCATAGACCTTTTCAACTCCGCTTGCTTGGTAAACGGTAAAGGATTGGCGCTAGCCCGTTTCTTGGATTCCCGTTTCTTGGATTCCCGTTTCTTGGACGAAAATCGTCCCGTTTCTTGGATTCCCGTTTCTTGGATTCCCGCTTCTTGGATTCCCGTTTCTTGGATTCCCGTTTCTTGGATTCCCGTTTCTTGGATAAAGAGGTATTGTTCATTTCAGCGAGCGACAAATGTTATACGGCTTTAAAGCAAAAGGTGGCAGTCTTATGTCAGCGAAGCACTGCATTACTTGCAAATAGCCAGAAAGAATGAGTGGTGAACAAATGAATTTTCAATAAAAGTTTAATCTGTCGAAATATTTAGACAAAAAAATCGAGGCACCAACTGGCATTCAATAAAAAACACCAGAGAGGCAGGCATTTATGAATGAAAAATTGTAGTTTGGGTAACAGTTCGGAATACCTGCCGACATTAAACTGAACAAGTTATCACCATTGCTCTCTGATATACTAAAAGCGAACTGAACCTAACCTAACCTGACCTAACCAAACCTAACCTATCCCAACCAACCTATCCTAACCTACCTACCCAACCTACACCGTCCTCATCTTCCTATCCTATTTTGGTTACTTGAGCCTATGCGACAACTCGTCGAGTTCAGATTTTTTCAGATGTCGGCAGGTGTTCCGAACTGCAACCGTAGTTTGCGTGGGAGTGCTCTTGGTGAGGTATGGGGACAAACGGCAAAAAACTCCGTCAAGCGCAAAAAACTCTCGTTCTGTAATCACCATTACGATTCCATCCAAGGAACGGGAATCCAAGAAACGGGAGCGTCCAAGAAAGGGGAATCCAAGATTCGGGAATCCAAGAATCGGGAATCCAAGAAACGGGAATCCAAGAAACGGGAATCCAAGAACCGGGAGACCGCGAAAGGATTCTACTTCTCACTAGGCTAGTTTAATGCTGACCAACATTCCTAGCGTATTCTCCAACCGGTAATACGAGTAGACAAAACAAAGACCAATACATAATCACAGAGGGCGGTGGGTGACTGTGACTCAACAGAGAAAGGCCCACGTTTGGCCATGGGATTCCATGGAATGTCTCATGGCCGGACGTTTCCGATCCGTTGGGCGGTGACTCATACCACTGATTGGTGAAGCGAGTCCTTGCGATGCATCAGAAGAACGAAAAAAGACGTGAAGTAATTAGCAGAATCTTTTCCTTTATTGCAATAAATGTATCATAAGAGAACAAACGCAAAAAAGTAGTTACTCCATCTTATCATCATCAATAATAATTATTGTATCATACACTGCTGTTTTCATATTGTTAAATTAAAATAAAAAGACAGCAGTAACACAAGAACAGCGAACATACCTACTATAACAAAAGAACAGCGTTCTAAAATAGAATTCAACTATTTATATTTTTTTATTTCTTTATGCAACAGCAAAAATAAGGGGAAAAAGGAAGCATTTGCGCAGAATTCGTCAAACAATGAAGGCGAAAAAATAAGCAAATTCGAATTCACTCCATCGTCTTGGGGACAGAAATGGGTCAAAAAAGCGGGAAAAGTTTTTTTCCATCTGTTGGAACCAACTACAGGGACCTGATTGCGGTCTCTTTTCGTTATTTCTCAATTTGAACCAACCAAACGTGATCTAAACCCCAACCCTCACTTGTCAACCAATTGCTTGGTGTTCATCTGTTGTTTGCTGTCCACATGCTGCTTGGTATCAGCCTATAAGGCTCGGAAAACGGCCCCGAAGTTCGTTATCCATTGTTGCTGCTGAATTCAAAAAGTTCGGCCAAAAAAAGAACCGAACTTTGCAATGGCGTTAAAAGGGCACCAAACAGGACAGATCCCCGGTGCAGAAAAATTGCACCCAATCAACGCAGCGGGGCAAACTGACAAAGAAACCAATCGTTTGAACGATCCGAGTCGAATTTGAGTTGAACAATGTTCAAAGAAATTTGAAGGATGATGAAACTGCACCAAGATTGAAGGAAGATGAAATTGCGCCAATAAGATTGAAGAAAGATGAAATTGCACCAATAAGATTGAAGGAAGATGAAATTGCTCCATTAAGATTGACGATTAAATTGCCGGCGGAGCTCAAAATTCGACCAACCAGACAGAACTCGATGGAAAGAGAAACTTTACAGAACCGGAAAATGAACAGGAAAATCCCCAAAAATCGCATAATGTCACTGCGATCCAACCAGAACCAAGAAATGCCCAATTCAACATGCGATGCTATTCAAAAGGAGTCAAAGAACACGGAAAAATAGCACTTTGGCATTCATTCACAATCAATTTGGGCACTCTTTCATAACGTTCAATTTGGCCACCCTTTCTTTCATCACGTTCAATTTGGGAGCTTTTTTACATTCAATTTGGGCACTCTTTCATCACATTCAATTTGGCCACTTTTTCATCACATTTTATTTGGGCCCTTTAGGCACTTATTTGTCGCATTTAAATGGGGCACTTTTTCATCACTTCGGACATTTTTTTTGGTCCAAGATGAGCAGAAAAACTTCCCAAGCGTGTGCCGCAACTCCTGAAAGCGAGCCGAAAAAACAACCCTCAAAAAGCAACAAATACGAAAACATTAAAAGCGAGATGAGACGGTCTGAGACGGTCAAACAGCAGTGTGCAACACTTGCATGTTTCGAACTTGATTATATTTACGTGGATAATGATAAGGCTTTACGAGGGCCACTCAAGGTCCGATGACTTTTGCCTGGTAATCATTGTCCAATTTGCACGAAATTTCACACACATTTTTATTCATGTCTTTTGTGTAGATGTGCAAATAATCAGACCATTAGTGCGATTTCTGTAGAATTGGCAGATTGTTGGAATTCCAAATCTGACTTTTGCTGCTAGGATGGCATCAAAAAACTCCACATGAGCAAGGTCTCTGCAAGATGGGTCCCCCGAATGTTAACACCATTTCAAATGCAGCATCGAGTGGATTGCGCAGAACTTCTCAGGCGAGTTCAGCCCAATCAGGGTGACTTCATTGGAAGAGTAGTAGTCACTCTCGATCAGACTTGGGTCCATCATTATGACCCAGAGAACAAGGCTCAAGAAGGACGTCCTTCCTCATGCAGTGGAAGGAACCGGGTGAGGCCCGCCCCACCACGAAAGTTCAAGGTCCGCCCCTCTGCTGGGAAGCTCATGCTGGCTGCGACCTCTTGCTGGGACTCATCCCCCTGCTCAATAAATACCAGCAGCCTGGACAATCCTACAATGGACAGTAACATGCTGAGCTCTTGCAAGAACTGCGCGAGGAAATCAAGTCAAAACGGCTTGGCAAACTGAGCAAAGCTCGAAAGGAGTGCTCCTTCTTCAGAGGACAATGCGCCAGCTCCTTCCAGCCAAATTGCCATGCAAGCTTCAACTGACTGTGGATTCACCATTCTGCCACATCCACCTTTTTATCCCGACAAGGCACCAAGTGACTACCACCTTTTTCCAGCAATGATGAGAGATCTGCGTGGAAAGCGCTACCAGACTGATGAGCTGAAAAATGCCGTGAATTAGGGTTTACTGCACAAGCTGGGGACTTCTACCAGGATGGTATCAAGAAACTGTTCCACAGATGGCAGAAGTGCGCCGACTTGCATGGGAGACTACATTGAGAATACCTAACCATCACGCAAAAATTCAGGTCAGTGAAACTCTTCTTTCTTGCCAAAAGTCACCGGACCCTGAGTGACCCTCGTATAAAGGCACAAGAACAGCTGAGAAAATCTCTAAATCTTCCCCAGACAAGAAAGAAGGCACATTTTAAAGCAAGATCGTTATCAAAATATTCAAACATTTTTGCGAACTTAACAGGCCACTTAACAGGGGACCCAAGGAGAGAACATCAAATTAAGGTGAAAAAGAATGAAGGACAGGTCAAACGTGGAGGTCGAGGAGGACATGATAATGATTGGTGAAGGCGAAGAAAATGCGTTGTTTTGAAGGCGAAGAAAATGCGTTGTTTATGTTGCGGGTCATGGGTCAAACTGAATGCACAGGTCCCACCCCTGAAGAGGACAGAGCGGTGCTTCCGAATGGGCATGTCAGGAAGAAAACGTTTTCAAATGTTCACAAAACATCATGCGACGAGTGATGGAAACCGAAACCAATTGTGGCCTCAGCCTCCATTCTCGCCAAAACGGGACAGATTTGGCCTCCATTCTCGCCAAAACGGGACAGATTCGGCCTCCATTCTCGCCAAAACGGGACATATTTGGCCTCCATTCTCGCCAAAACGGGACAGATTTGGCCTCCATTCTCGCCAAAACGGGACATATTTGGCCTCCATTCTCGCCAAAACGGGACAGATTTGGCCTCCATTCTCGCCAAAACGGGACATATTTGGCCTCCATTCTCGCCAAAACGGGACAGATTTCCAACGGCGCCTGGGACAGAAAGGATGCCCGTTTTTCAAAAATTACTCGTCCACAAGAACATTAACCCTTCTTGAACGCGGAATTAAGTAATGCACAGCTGAAATAACTGGCTAAATTCAACCACAGTGTGAAGGCGACCCAACAGAAAAATGTCCACCCGTCCAGAAAAGGGAGAAAAAGACACAACACATTTCCCCTGAGACAAACAAAGGGAGCTGAAAGAGCAACCCAATTTCTGTTCATGTGCGTTTTTTCCATTGCACATTCATTCAAGGATCACTTGCTCCCTTAAAATTGCCTTTTAAATTTTGCTTTTTAAAATCGCCTCTTTAAATTGCCTCCCTTTAAATTGCCTTTTAAAATTGCAGCTCCCTTTAATTTGCCTTGGGCAAACAGGGAGACACAAGAAATGGCATGGAAGGATTCACCCTCGTTTCTTTGCAACAATGGAAAAGGACTTTTAGCGGTGACATATGCGCCGTGATATGCGCATGGAAATTAAATATTTCAACAGGAAACCAGCCGCTGAATTGACTTTTGAGTTGAAGTTGACCCACACCAATGGGAAATGCGGCCCCGAGAATGTCCCAGAAGAAGACAGCAATGAATGAAGGAATGAATGAGATTTTCAGGAAAAAATTGCACAACGGACAAGACAAAAGACAGGAACGGGGAGAGGAAAAATGTTGTGACACCTGCAGAAATACAGTTCAGTTCCTGGAAGATCGTTCATTTGAGCAGTGGTTATTGACATTACGTAACTGACAACAGATTGATTCGGAAAAATAATTACCTATTTGTTTATTGTCCAAGATGTGATTGACACAGGCACACCACAAAACAACATTCAAATCGCACACAATTCACACAAAAGGTCCCTTTCTCCCCAAAACCAGTCTCTTTGTAACACAATTTCCAAAAAGACTCACCCAAACACCAGCCTGGAAGGGCAATTCCGAAAAAACCTCTCTGCCCAGACAATGCTCCACAAATAACTTTTGCAATTCATCAAAAACCTCAACCTTGCAACCAATTCCTTCTTTTAACTTCGGTCTCTGGGGAAAGATGTGAAATGCAACCCCCCAAAAATGCTGAAAATACCCTTTTTTAACATTCGCAATTGGCGCAGATACCGGACAACTGGCGGACTAAGCATTGGAGGTGTATAACTTGGAAGCAAAGCAAAGACTTTGCGGGAATTTTCAAGATGCGAGTTCAAACCGGAGACCGGAATGCCCATTTCAACGCCCTACATTCACACGATCACACATGCAATCTTTCACACCACCAGCAAAATTTTTGTTATGCATATATACACAGTACAAAAATAAACCTAAACATAGTCTAACTATCAAGTAAATTTTGCCAAGGAAAAAAACAAGAGATTAGGCAATGCAACAAGATTTCATTATTGCAACAACTGGCAAAGATAAAGCCTGGAAAATGAATCGAGTGAGCGGTGGAGGGGTTGAAAATGCAACCCCTCACCCACCCACCCTCATCAAATATTGCAAAAAACTTCAAAAAGATCTGGATTCGCATGTATTGCTTGCAAAATCTCGGTTACACAAGATCAAGGTTACACCACTAAAGTCCGACTACAGTACGAATAAGTAAGACCAAGGCCACTTGATTGCAGAAAATATTTTTGGCGAATTCAACAATTATTGCAGAGAAGCATAGCATGATAATAAGGCACAAAGGGCACATGACGACAAAACAAACACAGCAAACAAAAGGACATCCGAAAACAACAAAGGATCATCCAAGGACAAACACCATGTACAGAACTGGAAGATCCACACACCTTCAAAATTGTTCCCAAAACCATTCCCTGCATTCCAGAAAAAGATACCCACGCAGAATCAATTGTTATCCCTGAAGATGGCCATGGAGAGAAAAATTGAAAAACACCATGGGGACAACATCCCGTGCCCCCGTCCACGGCCACACTCCGGACAAAATCAATCCCAAGGAAACCTCTGGAGATGTGTTCGTTACGCAGTCCCCACTCCTGGATGTGCACTCCGCGAGCCCAGGGCTGCAACCAAAACCGAAAACCGGCCAGGCCATTGGGGCCAAGCAAGAAGCAGGTCGCAGCCACAATGGAAAACGGTCGGGGGGTAAGGGAGAGCGCAGGTGGAAGAGCAAAGAAATGCGCCAAAGCGTGACCCTTGTCTTTTCAATGTTCCAAAACCCACCCCTCCGCACATCAGGGGGCGTTTACCTCATTTGAGCAGAAACAATAGTTTTACAGTCAGTGGAAGGAAGATCAGAGATCTCATGTAAAGTTGCAGCTTTTCTACTGAATGCATGCACAGGATCTGTGAGCAAAGCGTCACTGATCAGGAAACAACCCCATGAGAAGGCCACAACTGGCAGCAGCACACATGATTACACCCCACAAGAAGATATCAACAACAGGAAGCAAAAATAAGAAAGCAATTATTTTGGTAGGGCACCGGGTGTTAGAAAAGTTAAAATCTCTAAAAATAGCAACAGTGCTTCACTTGTGACAACATGTCCAGGACGTCTTTGGCCTCCTTCCATGGAACAAAAAAAATAAAAGAAAAAACCTGGAACACAAGAACGCATGCAAGGACAGTGCGCAGCAGTTACTACTGGACAAGGGGGGCATAATAAAATGGCCCGGAATGAAGAACAACGAATTTTGGGGACGACCAGCGCCGTTTTCAAGCCGAGCCGGTGCTCAGAGGTGGCGTCGGAGACTGACTGGCCACAGTGGGAGCGGGGCCACCAGCCCCGGCGGTGGGCGCAAGGCCATCGGCTGTCAAGGCAGATGCCGCTGAAGTGTCCGGAATGGGCAGCAGGGAGATGGTCCCATCGCGATGCAGCTCCAGACCGTGGATGGTCCGGACGTGGGCGACCAGATTGTCCCTCCGCTTGCAGATCGAGGGGCAGTTCGGCAGGGGACAGCAGAATCCCCCGGGACGGTGGACGTAGAAGTGATTCTTGTTGGTGAGCTGTTTCTTGCAGATGCGGCACTGGAACGGCTTCTCGGGATTCGCCTCGACGTAATCGAACATGTTGTCCATGGTCCAGAAATTGCTTTTACCTGTCCTTCCTGTTCAACAAAGGTCAAGGGTCAAGAATTTAGAGAGAGAAGTTTTTGATGGATTTTTTTGTATTTCTAAACCTAAGCGAGAGAATTAGCCGGGTAAATAGGATAAAATCAAGCTAGCAGAGTAAATGCGTCAACTATGACAGCTTTTATAACAGGCCCAAATGACGAAAAAACAAATCGGAAAATCGAAAAAAGCCCCGTGGAACAAAATAAAAAACTTTGCCATATGCTAGCAACGTGCTGTGTGCCTTTGTCAAGACAACCTGTAGCTGTGCTCCCACTGACTCCAAAAGGTGGAGCAGTTGAGTTGACATCCAAAGGGGGTTGCAGAAGCGAAAGCTACACGGTGGTCTTGAAATAGGCAACCGGGTCGGTGGGGTCATTCAAGCTGGTGTCAAATGCAGAAAAGCACCCAGGCAGAGAGAGAGCGTGAAAGAGCGAGAGAAAGAGAAAAACAAAAAAAATAACCTATGTGTGAGCGAGCTTCGGTTATAGCAGCAGCAGCTCAGAATTATTGAAATAAACAAGGAAAATAAAACCAAAACGGGGTTATGGGCACATGATTAGGAACAAATCCTGGGGCAAACTGCCACTCACCCCACCCTCCCGACTTCGGAGCTCCAAGGAACAGAGAAGGATCCAATATGAGCACAAGAGGAGAGACCAGAATGATCTGACAATGGAGATCAGTGCAACCCGGGAAACAAACCATCTTTTGCTGACCAGGAAAAAAATTCTCAATTCTCAAGCATTCCTTTGCACCATCCTGAATAAGTGGTGCAGTGATCCACCACCCCTCATTGGAAAGGGGAAAATGACCAAATCCCACATCCCAGGCAAGTCAAAGCGGGAACGGTGGCGAATCTAAATTGGGACGATGCAATGAATTAGGCAGAAGCCCCCACACCATACCATAAGTTCCTGAATCAGATCAGGAACCTGAATCGAATCAGGAAGAAAGAAAAGCAGCGTGTCTGTAACACAGAATTGGGCTTTATTTGCAGGATATGCAATAAAAAGGCTGTTAAAAAATATTGTCCAATTCCTGTTTTTCTCACCCAAAAGTCCTCCCTCAAACCAACCCCCAACTAGAGTTGTCCCAGGGAACCATCCGGGAGACAGCTTCAGTCCATGAACAATCCTAACGAACGTGGTTGACCAGATTGTTGCGTCTGGTTCACCAGGCAACAACGCAGCCTGAAACAGGGCACTGGAAACGGCCTGGGAAGTGGACGTGTGTGTGGGCCAGTCTGTCGGACACCATCTTGGTGCAAATCTGGCACTCGTACTGGACATTGGCTGCATGTGATGAACTGCGGCCTCCACCTGCTTGACCTTGATGACCCGACGATGTCACAATCCTGAAGAGGTCCGTGGATTTCCACCTGCGATGCATCTGGTATGAAGCTGTGTCTGAGGCTTGAAACGGTTGAGTGCGACAGGCGATATATGATTGGACCAGTCGCCCTGAAAGAATATTCATGCAAGCTGCCAAACATAAGGTGACTGACTGCAAAAGGAATCAGATCTGACACGATTCCACGGAACCTGCGAACCTTTGATATGAATTACGTAATTTTGGATGACCCTCTTGCTATGCAACTTGAAGCAGGACACCAAAATGTCCAGGTGTAGTCATTTAACTGCACTTTTGGAGCACGCAAGTCGGTTTCGCAGGACACAAGTCATGGAGTCACGACTGCATTCTTCTTTGCATGATACCAAGTCACGGAGTCATGACTGCACTTTTTCAGAAGACAAGTGAAAGAGTCATTCTTGACTGCAACTTTCGCAGGACACCAAGTCACTGAGTCATGACTGCACTTTTGCAGGACACAAGTCAGAGTCATGCGCTAAGTCATAGTCGTTAAGTATTTTGTGGAACAGACTTCTACAATGATGAGAACTGCCCATGCCAACAAGCCCCAAGAAAACGTCAAATTTGTTTCAACAATTACTTTTCCTGCAGAAAACTCTCAAACAGATAAAAACCAGATCAACTTTCCAACGGTGACACAACCTCACTGAACTCCCCAAAAACTGACGACCTGTTTATAGCTCTTCTCCAACAGTGAGACCTCGAAGAAATCTCCAAAGGCACTTGAGGACTCCAAACAGTGAGATAACCTAACGCAGCTCTCGAACAATGAAACCTCACTTCCAAGGAAATTGCCAACAGAAAGACAACTGTTGACTTGTTGGAATCTTCCAACAAGTCAACCTCACTTCCAATCCAATCACACGCAACTCGCTCTTCAGTCTCACAGTCTGGACATGGCAAACAACAAAGCGGGGAAGAAGCCGAGATAAAAATAACAAAAAAGCATGATTTTTCTTTTTAAAACAAAGCAATAACAGAAAAAGATCAAACCAACAAAATAATGGAAGTACTTGTTTGTGGAACAGAAAAACAAAAAAGCAAAACAAAACGAATTTCTTTGGCCAATGAAAATCCATTGGGCTTTGTTTTTTGGTTTGGTTTAGGGGGTTTCCTTTGGTTTGGGGACGGGGCCCCGTCCCCAAACCAAAGGAAACCCCCCTAAACCAAACCAAAAAAAAGCCCAATGGATTTTCATTGGCCAAAGAAATTCGGTTTGGTTTGCTTTTTTGGTTCCAAAAAAGGTTTTCCAATTTTTTGGGTTTGACCGGTTAATTCTTTTTAAAAAAAATATGCTTTTTGAACTCGGCTTCTTCCCCGGCTTTGGTTGTTTGCCAGTTCCAGGCCGGAAGACCGAAGACAGTTGGCTGGGTTGGGAGGAAGGAGGTTGGACTTGGTTGGAAAGATTCCCGGTTCAACCAGTTGGTTCCCCTTTCGTTGGGCCATTTTCCTTGGAAATAGGCATTTTCAAGGGGCCTCGTTTAAGGGTTATCCAAATGTTTGGGCCTCGGTGGCCCTTTTGGAAGATTTCCCTTGGAGGCCTCCTGGGAGAAGGGCCAAAAACACCCGCCATTTTGGGGGGAAGGCAGTGGAGGTTGTGGCCCAACCCGTTGGAAAGGTTGTCTTTGGTTTTTAACTGTTTGGAGGTTTTCGCCGGAAAAGAATTGTTGAAAAACAAAAAATTTGCGTTTCTTGGGGCGTTGGCATTTGGGCAGGGTTCCTCACAGTAGGCCTTTCCACCAAAATTATTAAAGGACAGATTAGGGCATGACCCGTGCGGGCGTTCCTGGGGTTGGTTGGCCAGGTCAAGAAGGCAGTGGCGGTGGGGGGAGTAGTGAACGGCGTTTTGAAAAGTTTTTAGGAAGGCTCTTTTGGCTTTTGAACTTGGCCCTGAAAAAAGCAGATAATTCAGACAATAACAATGTGATAAACAGATAGGATAGGAGATGAGACAAACGGAGGGCCATAGATCAAAAATTAAACAAAAACCGAAAGCGTGTGAAACTGTGTCAAGGAGAGAAAAACGGCAGAAAAAACCATTTGGCATGAGACAGCATATTTGGCACAAAGAACCAGCTTTTTGAATGATGGTCACCCCCCAACATCAGCCTGCCTGAGCAACAAAGTCACACCTGATGCACATATTTGCCTTGGGTGCCATACCAAGAGGAAAGTCTGCCAACCCACGGCAAAGCAAATCAGACGCCAACCTGCGACACTGCTGACACTGCTTCCGTCACAGCCTCAAGAAGAAGCCAACCCAGAAACAAGCTTGCAAACCGACACAGGACACTTGGAATCAGCAGTCGACAACAATCCTAACATCCTGTCACAACCGCAAATCACGAAAAACAACCGAAAATCCAAGAAAAACAGCAGCTTGCATGAACATTCCGACGACACAGGGTGTCAGCTCGGACCATCAGCGGTGGCCAACAGCAACAGGGTGGCAGCTTTTGACATGCAGCCTGACACTGTCCGGGCGGGTGTAGTACTTCGGGCAACCCTGGACCGGGCAGCGAAATCGGCCAGGATAGTGGACGAAGGAGTGGTTGCGCCGGTTGAAGACGCACTTCGAGCAGATCCGGCATCGGAACGGAGTGTCCTCGATCCCTGTCGGAACGAACAGCACCGCGTACCAGTCGTTGGATGCGGTGGTCGTCATGGTGGACGATGGCCACCAGGTCATCAAGGATGCTGAACCTGCGGAGGTGTCAAGAAGATGAACGGGACATTTATTGCCGCTGGAAGACCTGTCTGGTGAGCTGGAAAAAATGCACCCACAAGTACATCAAAAGAGATCATGTGTTAAAGGTTGGGCCATGGACAACCAGACTTGTACAGATACAGAGGGATCCCCTCGAAAGGATAAATGCCAAGCCATTTGTGATAATCAATGGCTTGTCATTTATTTCTTGATCATGCTTATTATACGAATATGGAAGTACGTGTGCAGATGTTTCTACCTCACTACCACAGGTGATCTAACAAAAAATAAAAAGATGGAAAAAGAAGGATCCAATTTGCTTCAAACAAAATGAAATTACAAGTGTGTGTGGCTCAATACAGTGCAATTCACACTGATCAATGCTGGAAAAGAGAATCTGTGGCGAACTGGAAGGAGGCCAAATGGAAATAGGACAAATGAGGTGCAGAGAAAACTGATTAAACAAACACCAGGCAGTGCACAAGAGTTAGGTTCGGGACAACAGAACAGGCAGGGAGCAAACATACAAAAATCAAGAAACAACCAAACAACAACACATGAAAAAACACCCGCCGGAACACAAATTTGGGGGTAAGGGTTGACAGATCCTGCATGTGTGTGGGGGGTTGGGCCAAAATGCAATGATCAGGGGGTGCACACACCCCGGAAATTTTAGCATGCCCCAGGGAAAAATCGCCAAGCATGCCCCATGATACATCAAAATTGCTGGCTCTTCTCTCTTGAATAATTTCTGGCCTGCAACAGTCGCCTCCTGAAGAGGGCCATCACTGTTCCCAAATAATCCTGGTCATATGTTGTTGTGTAATAACATCTGAAAGCAGGTCTGGGCTTATTGTCCAGCGAGCGGACCACTCCCAGACCATCCCAGAGCGGACCATTCTCCCAGACCAACCCAGAGCGGACCACTCCCAGACTCATAACCCTGACACCAGTTCAGTTCACAATTGAGTTCCAATTTGGACTGTGGCCAGCTGCAAACAATTAAACAACACATTTCGAACGGCAAAAAAATACAAATACACACCCAAACTAGTCAGAGGTTATTTATCAACACATTTTATAAATTCTCCAATCAAATATACTTACTAGGACTAGTCCTAAGCTTCAAACCAAGCAACAAACGGTCAAAAACAGTCAAAATAATTCTAAATATGTAAATTGTATAGGTTTGTTATAATGCACTCCAGGGATTGTCCAACTTCGTCCGTCCCATGGTCCCGTTTATAGTGGGACTCACCTCACTGTGTATATTGCACTTCGCAGACTCCCACTCACTCGGTCGACTTTGGTTGTGTGTTGGCTCAGTTCACCTAACATGCAATCTACGACAGCAGTTGTGTGACGATTGGTAACAAAAAACAAAGGTTCAAAGGTCAAAACAACAGTTTGCACAAACCAATAACAAAATAATGAAAAATATACAAAAGGACCAAGCCTAGTTCCCAGTTGCTGCCATCTGGACCCAATTCGCAAGATCCTTTTACAAGTCCTTCCTTCCAGGAGGACCACAATTCGAGGTTCCTTGGTCCCCCTCCAGCTCGGCAAAAAGGCACATAAAAGGCACTGCTTTAACCAAAAGCACAAAGTAAAAAAAGGCACTGGACTGTCCATTTAGGCATAAAATTGTTCGGAAAGCAGTCGTCCAACTGGAAAGAGGTCCCTTTCCAAGGAAGTTCCAGGGCATTTCCACAGCCCTAGGAGGCATCGTAGCGTGTCTTGTCAGCCAGATCACGACGACTCGAGAGGTATGCTGTCAAAGATCATGTGAACACTCTTCAAGTGTGTCCGTACGTTGTCCGGTCGGGTGTACCACTTGGTGCAACCTGGTATGGGACACCCGTAGCAGCCAGGATTGTGGACATAGTAGTGGTTCCGCTTGTTGTAGACAGCCTTCCCGCAGAGAAGACACTGGAACGGGGTACCCTCGATGTTGGTGTTCACGAACATGTGGGTGGTGAAGTCCTTCATAGAGAGCTTCGGACCTCGCTTGATACGCTTGTCACCACCACCACCACCTGCGAAGGTAAAGACAGGAATAAGACAAGGAGGAGAGGTCAGAGGTCATGATGGTCAGGCACAACAGGCTCATCCACAGTATTACTCATACAAAGGAACCCCTCACACTCAGCAGAAAAGGACTACACAGGAAGTGTTAAGAAGGTAAAAAAAACTGTACACACCGAAAAATGACAAAAAAAGAAGGTTAATGAAACAAAGAGAGAGACAAAAATGGAATCAATTGCAGCAGGGTGTAATTGCGAACACAGTTGCCAAATAAAAAGATCCCCCAAAGCAGACCAAGCAAGAGGTGCGGGGTGGAAGCCCCACCCCCACCGAACCCCTCCAAGAAAAACATGCTTAAAAGCTCAAAATTATGGCAGGAGCTGTCATAATCAGAAAAATGCCCTCTATTAGAGACTCCTGGGGGGAACAAGCTCCCCAAACTGCTTTGCCAAATACACCACTGCAACACAAAAGATACAAAATGTTGTGTTATGGTAAACAATAACAATATATTTTGATTTCTGAAGAAGCAGACCAAAGAGATGAATAACAATCATTTGGAATCGAAATCCGAAAAACCCAAAATTATTTATCCTTGTGTCCATTCATCCATCCATTCAACACATGCAAACACACACCTGTTTTTTGGAGCTGTCAGAAGCGGAAAAAAATTTCGATGGAAAAACATACTTCTGGAATGGAATGGACCACAGCCACTGTTTGAACACCACTGTTCGAGTGGTGTTGTTGAGTACCACTGTTTGAACACCAATTGCAAGCCCCATTCCATAACTGCACCATTGCAGTCTGGCGAAGAAGTCAAGTAAACTTCATTCCACTTGAAGATGCACCAATCTGAGATTGCTCCCTCAAGCATGCTTACAGGTGAAATTAGAATCATTTCTACATCACAGAGCCGTCAGCATGCAAGATCTTGCAAGACTCCCCTTTTCTCAGTAATTCTGGCCTCAATCAAGTCTGAAGAATAAAGAACCTCCTGCGAAACAATCTCAGAAAGCATCTCCGAGTGAGTGGCATGTGTGTGCAGCTCCTTCAAGAATAGCGACGACAAAGCAACAAAAACTGGCAACTCTTGATTTTGAAAACATTCGACACCAAACTGAGTTTTGAAGCATCCGTCGAAATCTTCACCAGGCGAACCTTCGGAATCCATGGCATCTTCCACACGGGAACCAAGCACCACACATCTTTTGCACAAATTCAGCAAGTGAAATTTCAATTGCGCCCATATCATCCACCAAAGTGGCATGATGTTCGTGTTTGGGGCCATACAACGACACTCAAAACCAATTCCATGACAGCCAGCCAACCCGTTCCTCAGGCTAAGCTGAGAGTCCCAGAATGGAACACAGATCTCCAAAAAGTTGAGAAGGAATAGAAATGTGAGATGTACCCCACTTTTGCTGTTGTCAGCATTTTTCCTTTCTTTCCTTAGGACCCATTTGAACCCCACCGAAAACAGGTTACTGCACTCGGAACCCCACAACCAGCCCTTTGCCCCGAGCCCCAACGATATGGCAAGTGGTCTAAATCATGAACATTCGTATCCAAGGAAAGGGTCAAGGGTCACTTCATAAATGGGTCCAAAAATGCTGATATCTCCAGCAGTTTTAAGGTGGGTAGTCCTGTTCCTCCTCACCAACTGGTCCTCCAACTCAAATTGGGGAGCTCTGTGCCAAATCAGTTTGCTGGGTTCATCCACTAAACCTCCACCCGTGTCCATCTGCTCCTTTTCCGGGGTGAAAAAGAAAAAAATTCAAAAATAATCGGAACTTACAGTTCTGTCTTCAAAAGGTTCCATTTTATTTCCAAATATAAATTAGGTTTAAAAACACAAAAAAGGCAAGCACAGAATTCTAGGAATCTAAACTTGACTACCCTGAGTGGTTCTAAAAAAAGTGATTGCGTGACCTTGGAGGCACTTAAAAATAACAATAATAATCGCAAGGAGCTTCTTTATCGAGACTTCCAATGACCTCATCACATCGATGCTTGGAAGGAAGCCCAGGCACAGGTCAACAGCAAAACACAACAAAAATGGTAACAAAAATGAGTCAGCGAACCCCACCTTGGCGGGGCCAAGAAACAAACCGAACAATAATTATTGTCCAGACAGAAACATGGTCGCAAGCAAGTGCACAGCACAACAAAACAAAATGAAAAGAAATACAATACTGGATGCGTACAAACAAGTGGGAAAAACACAAAAGACAAAAACCACCACCTTTCCTAACTTCAGGCAAGAAACAAATTATGAAAACGATGAGCAAAAAAGGAAGATAAGAGAGAGATATTGTACAAGAGTTGTGAAGAATAAACCTTGCAAAATTAATAAAAGTACTGGTAGGGACCAAATAGTCTGTTGGAAGGCGGGTATCTTCATTCTACAGTGTTCAAAGGAAGACATTCAGCATGTCCTGATCTGACAGCAGGACATGTGTGTGTGGCAGAGTCTCCAAGGAAACACAGCAAAAAACACTGAAAATGAACAAATGAACAAGAATAACAGGCCCCCGCAGGCAAGAAAAATTATCCAAGAAACAATCATTTTCGGCTCTGGTAAAGGGCACCGCAAAAGAAGACCCGTTGAAGCAAAATCAAGAGCAGAAACAAGAAAACAAGTAGCCAAAAGCAGAGACTACCCGAAATTTATCACCCCTTATTCACCCATGTTGTCACCCTGGACACAAGACAAGTTTCTCAAACCCACAAGCTTCAGTTGGGGACCAGAACCCGTTTGTGAGATGGGACTTTGCTGACGTTTTTTAGACCTACAGAGCTTGCAGAAGAACCCAATTAAGGGGGAAAACTGAACTCAGACCTTGTTCAAGGAGACTAGCCCTACCGAATATCTGCCTTTGTAGGAGTGGAGTCAAGCGGCCATGATGAGCAGAAATCACGAAGAAAAACTTGACAACCCCATTATTGCCCGAATTGAACCATATATCAATGCCAATGTACACACGTTGAAGCTGCTTGTGATTTTAAGCATGCTTCGACAGGAAAAGGAAGAATTCTTGCAAAGATTCAATTGAACTGAATGGAATTATGCAGCTTCCATGGAATATATTTTGTTGGCATGGAAATCCAAGGCTCCAAGGACACCCTTCAGGTGTTGGATGTTCAGAGAAGGTATTAGACAATGAAAAAGGCATTGGTGAAATGGTAAAGGTGTTAGACAATGAAAATGGCGTTGGTGAAAAAGGCGTGCTCGTTTTGTCAAATGAAAAGGCATTGATTAAAAAAAAGGAAAAGGTATTGGATGCTTTAGGACCAAAGAAAAAGGCGTTGATGAAAAAGGTTCAAGGTGTTGATGAAGAAAAAGGGAAGGGAGTTGCATGCTAAGAAAAAGGTTAAGGCGTAGAGTGCTTTACCAATGAAATAGGCATCAAGGAAAAAGGGTTAAAGGTGTAAGATGCTTATCACCAAAAGGCATTGATGGAAAAGGGTTTTTCATCACCAGTGAAAAAGGCACCGAGGAGAAAGTGGAAAAGGAGTTGAATGTTTCCCAATGAAAAAGTGTTGCACCAATCAATGTGAGCCAACTTTTCGCATGAAATTTGTCTGCCCACACACCCTATCGAAGCTCAGTGTGAATATACCAACGTGAATGCGGCTGTGGCCAATTGGAACGAGCGCAATTGGCAAAAAGTCTCAACATAAAGCATTGTTTACAAAAGACGGCCTTTCAAAAGTGTTATGCCATGCAGAAATAAGATTATGGTCACACCAGTCAAGAGGGGAGATGGGGAACTCATATTCAACAACTATTGCCAGCAACATGAGCACATCAAACGAAAGAAGCATCAAAAAAATAGGCAAGATAGGCAACAAAATCCAGCACCTAACACAAAACCCGAATTGAATTGG
Organism: Sinentomon sp. SZTP_YWyxl; assembly: GCA_030068105.1. Classification (NCBI taxonomy): domain Eukaryota; kingdom Metazoa; phylum Arthropoda; class Protura; order Sinentomata; family Sinentomidae; genus Sinentomon; species Sinentomon sp. SZTP_YWyxl. The sequence continues at coordinate 27,800 of JASGXE010007321.1, read as the reverse complement.
AACAGGCAAAAATGGATATGTAACAACCAAATTTAACTTAAAATTTGCAATGCCTACTCAAAACAAAAAATAAATTAGAAAAATAATACTAATTGCAACTATAGGAACTTATGGCACAGCCTCAAGAGCCAAATCAAAACACATTGTTGTAAAATATGAAGTAATAGAAGAAGGACACACTTGTGCTGTGCGAAGGATCATCTCCCAGGTAGTGTTAAGGACGTGCCCAAATTCAGCCGATTAATACTGTTGGACGCACACCACCCCTGGGACCAGACCTACAAAGGAGGTCCACAAAAGACAAGGACCAGAGGAAAAAGAAACCCTCTCCTACCCCAAACCCCAAGATGCTTTGTAGCATTTCAAAGCACAAACCCCAACTTTCTGAAAGGAGGAAATCCCCGCAGAGCACAACATCTCAGCCCTCTTGGAATTATTGGAAAGTCTTGCAAAATGACAAGCAAACAAGTAACATCTCTGGGATAAAAAAGTAGGAACCCATAGGGGAAAAAAGTAACTCCAGGATAAAAAAATTCCCTTTAGGGAAATAAAAAAATTACCAGTAATAAATAGTAAGAGCTAGGAATGTAGATAAGTATCACGAAAATGTTCTTTTTAGGTCCCGTGGGACACGAGAAAACAATTACATAACATACGAGTATTGCAGATCGTTGAGTAACTCTTAGAAGTCGTTTAACGAATGCCGACAAACAGAATACTAAGAATGGGCGGCATTACCACTCCAAGTCGTAGAACTAATAAAAAAAAATGAGTAGAAAAATAATTGTTTTTCGTGGGGGCACAAAAATTGCATAGCAAGCTTCTTCTGTTTGAAAGCAGTCTAGTATCTATCTGGCAAGATTCAGAACACGCCGTGACGTAGCTTCAAAACATGCCGTGACGTAGCTTCAAAACACGCCGTGGCGAAGCTTCATGTGGACGTTCCTGTTCGCAGGCCGTGAGAAGGTCGTTCCGCAAATCGGACAGGCATAGCTGCCGGGAAAATGAGTAAGGTAGTGATACCACTTGTTGACCACCTCCTTGCCACACTCCCGACACCTGTAGCGATTGGTGTCGAGGACCGTGTCGAAGAACGTGGCCAGGATAGCCGAGTTGGTATTCGTTCGCTGACGCTCGAAGTAACGCATCCGACGAATGGTCTTCGATGTCAGCAGGGCGACCAGGGTGCTGTGTTGTGCTGACTTCGAAAGGTTGACGGGAGCTTGATTCTCGTCATTCGGATCGGGACTGGAACCAACTGCCGGAGGCGGGAGGGCCAACAGGGGCGGCTCCAGCAGAGGCCGTCGTTCCCCGAATCTGGAAAAATGCCGACCTGCAAAAACCAAAAATAAGGTCAGCTTCTTTAGATGGCGCATGATGACCGCGTTGCTAGAACCATATACCCCTCTCCCTTGACGAGCCCAAAGATAAAAACTAGTTCAGGCCAGGCCATCGACGATGCATGTTCAGTCCAGTCGAATTCTACAGACTACCAGGAAGAGACTGAAGAATAAAGGACAGCTCAGGCTAGGAGGATAGGATGAGGATGTGGAGAGATGTCTTGAGATGCAACTACAAGAGAAAATCCCCACCAAATCACCAGAAAAGGCATAACAAAAAAGGAACGGAGAGAGAGAGAAATAGACAAGTTTCTGTGTGCTTGACAATTTTGATATTTGACTGATGCACAAGATCGGAGTGATCACTAAACAGTGCTTCCGACCCAAACGACAAAGCCACACATGGAGGGGATCTCCGACAGACTTTTCCCAGACACTTCCCAAGACAATGAAGAAGCCTTCTCATCCTTAAACTCACCATTGAATGACAGAAATGGAAACAATACTCATCAAGTACCTAATGCATAAATGCAAACAAACAAAGACACCATTTTTGTACTATTCTTTCAAAATAACATCATCTGTGGCACATGTTAAATAAAAACCATTCAAGAAGTAACCTGTGCCCTTTCAGGGTGATATAAAGTCAGTTGGCCCTGAAGTGAAAAAAATTGGCCTCTCCTTGTCACTGACCAGATCTCTTCCCCAAACGAATTCAGTGCACCACTTCACCAAAAGTCAGAGACTGACACTAAAAAGGAGCTCATTTTAAGGAGCTCCTGGGGAGACATTTGCTACAACTCAAAAGGAGCCCATTTTCTAAGGAGCTAGTAGGGAGCCATTTGCTACTACTCAAAAGGAGCCCATTTTCCATCACTCCTTCGGAACCAATTGGTACCAATCAAAAGGAGCCAATTTCCTGCTACTCAAAAAGAGCCAATTAATATCTTCGACTATCCACTTGGCTGAGCAACCCCGATATCTTTCACCATCATCATTGAGTGCACCAACATGTATCCAAATGTCTTGTGACAGTCTTACACTTCCCTTCACCGATCAGATGATCACAGGTCCCACCAGAGTTTAAGCGAATGTGCCCAAAGATGAGGGATAATCATTCGTGACCATACCGTGGGACAAAGGCTTAAGGTGACCTTTTCCTCTATCACAGTGGAGGGAAAGCAGGCAAGACCCACTTTCCATAGATTTCCTCTTCTTAAAGTCCTCAGAGATGGCCAAGGACACGGAGCGGAGCAGACATCAGAACTGATGGCAGTCTCGTGTAAAGTTACTTTTCGCCAAGAGAAGAGTGGCCACAGCCCCGGGCCATTGCGCGTCTTTCTGAAGACACTGGCCAGCATCCAAATAAGTGGCTGAACACAAAAAGTGAAACACAAAACATGATTGATCAGCAACTGCCATTGAATGCACGAACTTGGGGGATGTTTTTCGTGTCATAATGGCAGATATCAAAGCTATTGGTTGATAACGATGCAAATCACATCCCAGAAGGCAATGCCTGGTTCGTCTCCCTTGGCTTTTTTTGCATACCAACGTATACGGCAGACCAACATCATGGACAATTCCGGCAACATTCCGTTTAGCAGTCGAAAAATGTTTCACGTGAGAGGGAGCCACTATTCCTGAGACAGAAAAAGAGAGAGAACACCAAATTTAGAGTATAAATCGTTTTTATTGTATAAAAAGGAATTGTATAAATAAATTAATCGAAAATATGTACATAATAAGTTTTACCACCTGAACAATGACGTAATAGTAGTTATGCTGCAACAATATAATAATTTTGCAAATCAAAGTTGTGAAAAATCAGCTCAGGGTCTCTTTATCCCGTTCGAATTAATAATAAATAAATCATTTCAATATCAATATACCGACACGGTACAGTGTCGGAAAAATACATTTGACATGCAATTCAGGTCAGCATGTTTTCTCAATTATCAGTGGCAGGCACTGCAGATGTGATCAGGGATCGACTTACACTGGAAAATCACCATCTTGCCTTATCCATTTGCACGTTAAATGAAATTCTTCCGACCCTGTACCTAACTACAACGCAGCAAGCAACAAATATCAAAAGGAATGCATAGTGTAGCATTTCTAAAAAAAGAGCATATAAACATCGGATGGATTTTAAGACAATATCAGATCACAAAAAAGGCATTTTGTTTCAAAGGCAAATCAAGTTTCGAGGAAAATTATCAATGATAGAAAAAATACCCACCCGGTCAAAATAATACTGGACAGTCCCCAAACATCGCGAAAACATTTGCATCCACCACAGACAGAGAAGTATGCTCGAGTTAATTTTTCCGATGTGTAAAATTGTTTTTTAGCTTTTCCCAACATTGTGTGTTCAAAATTGTAGTTTTTCCAGATGTCATTCCTGATCAACTCTTGACAAAAAATAGCCTACCCTGTCAACTTTGAGGAAAAACAAAGTCTTCGCAGTCAACTCTGAAGTCTTCCCTGTCGATCGAGGCAAAAGTGCAGTCTACCCAGGTAAAAAAATCAGGGATCTGCCATCAATAATATCGGGTAAAAAAGGTTATTCCATTATCAGTCGATCGAGGAAGTAAAATAATTGCCAATCAACCTTCAAGATGTGGCAATTGTGATTCGGTTGGTCAATGAAGGCTGCCAAATTTCCACCCGATACTCAATGAAAGCAGTGACCCCTGTACTTGTTTCTGGAAAAATTCATTCAAGCATCCCAAGGCAGTAATCACCACAACTTGGTGAGAAGAGCGACTGCTCTGCGATGAGAAGAGCCCGGAAGTTTAACCTAAAGCTTGGTGAGAAGAGTAACCACTTTGCGAGAAGAGCCTGGAAGTTTAACAAACAACTTGGTTAAAAGAGCCCAGAAGAGCGACCGCTTTGTGCGTAATGTTACCGACAACATGGTGCGGGGAGTTTAACCGACAACTTGACGAGAAGAGCGACCACTTTGCGAGAAGAGGCCAAAAGCTTTTGTCTGACAACTTGGTGAGAGAAGTTTAACCACCAACTAGGTGAATAGCATCGAAGAGCAACAACTTTATGAAGACATGATCCCGCAAGTGCAACCGACAACTTGGTGAGAAGAGCGCTGACGTTAAGCCATCCAAGAGAAAAGAAAGGACCTCACAGCATTTTGTTCCCTGACCATGAGGTAGCGTTCCCGATGTCTAAAGTACCATCAACCCCACAAAAATCAGCCTCCAGTGTAAAGAAACCTACTCAATACAAGAAACACAGGGTGTGAGAAGGAGCAGAAATCCCAAGGAAAATGAAGGAGAAAAAGAAAAAACAAAGGATCAAGACACAAAGGAAAAAAAATAAGAGCGAAACAAACTTCAGGTCACTTTAGGTTTTTTGCCAGCCGTGTCAATTGTCATCCCAGAGTTCAGTACCCGGACAAGTTCCAAGGTTTCCGAACAGAAATGCAAGTTTAGTCAAGAGAAAAAAGGTCTCAACAATGGAATGGGTCGATTCCCAACTCCCTAACAACTGGAATTCAACAACGATACGGTCAAAAATGTAAGTCTAAAAAGGGTGGTCCACTTCATTGATTATAAAAACAAGAGCACCGATCCAAAGACATCGCATGGTCCGAAAATAAGGCCAATTGTTACTATAAAATAAGGCAACACATCAATCCGGCTCCAAGTGTTCGGACCAATGAAAGGCAGGAATGTTCAAATGGAGCGTCCCCAAACACACCACGACAACCATTTGGTCCGTCAACTCCCTTGCTGAAAATGTGGGACCACTAAACCACAGGCTCTCTCTCCCTGTCAATGTCCGGAGAGTCGAAACTCGAGTTTGAGTGGCCACGTCTACTTCATAACCACACGTTGTGGTTAATTTTCATGTGGTACTTCATGCTATCCTGCCGTCCGTAAATCGCCCCGCACAAAAAGCAGGAGTACTTTCCGGGAAAGTGGCGAACGTAGTGGTGGGACTTGTTCACCACCGACTTGTTGCATAGCTTACACCTGTAGCGTTTCGAGTCGGGGATGCTGGTGTAAATTTCCTCGTAGTGGCGCCGATTGTTGTTCATCAGCAGCCGATGGGAAACGGCTGCCGGGAACGGCGTCCGTTTCGGATCCGCCAGATCCCTTTCGACGGCAAACATCCCTGGAAAAATTGACAAAAGCAAAAAACGTGTCCAGGTATGCATGTTTTTGTTAGAAATGTGAGCTTGGCGGCTGACGGTGCTTCGTTAAAAAAAACCCTCCAACCATGAACCATTTATGATGTACAACTAACGACCTTTATTTCAATCAGTCAATCAGTCATTCAAGTATTGAAAATCAACCTAAACCTAGGGTAGTAGGTGACAAAAAAGAGAAGAGATGATATAAAAAAGGAAGGATAGATCTAAGCAAGAATAATTTAAGTGGTAAAAATCTAGAAAAACATACAAAAGTGAAAAATATCCAGGCACACAACCAGAACGGACCCCTTCACCCAGGGAAAACAAAAGGGACTCACCAACCCATGCCCAAGGAGTGCAGTGGGATCTGAGCCAATGCGCCCGACACGTTCCTTGCTTTTGCTGCTCTGCCATGGCCTTTGCCAAGCCAACATTTGAATCCGATGATTGCTGTTTGCACGAAAATCGACTCCATTCAATTATCCTTTTTTTCCAAAGGAACAGAGCAGAGAAGAGAGAAATCAGAAAGTTCCAAGGAAGGAAGGTAGAATTTCAATGAAGACAAACACCTACCACACTTCCAGGTGGACCCATCAATCCTCTGCTCTAGTCGTCAACAAATCCTCCCGGTGTTGGCACCTGTCTGCATCTCAATGGATCTGAACTGTGCAAGTTGTCACTTTCGACCACGGGAGCACTGGAAGGAACATCTTTGCCAAATGGGTCTTCAAGGATGATAAAGTTGTTTGGTCAGCAACCCACCCAAGGGCATAATAAAAATGATGCGAGTGAGAATCGCTCAATTCTGCAGCCTGGTGCTGCGATGGATGCAGTTAAGTTTTCTCGCGTTGCCCTGCTTTTAGAGGTTGCCCCACGTATTTACCTACTGGCCAAGATCACTTCCCAACATGAAACTCATCACACAAAAGAGCAGCCTGTAAGATTGTCCAAACAGGAAGTTGATTGCACACCCGTTAAATTACCTTCTCAGGGCTCAAAAAGCACTCCAAGTGCAAGAATTTGCATCTGTAGCGAAGGAAAACTCAAAATAAGTGCAGCCAATAAATAAGAAAGTCAACCAGAATTATTGTTCCAATTACAGATAATGTCTTAAATTCCATCCAATGCAACAAACAAATCAGTACATACAAGGAATGTAATGTATTCAAAAAAACTGGACAATGGAATGAAAATCGCAAAATAAATCCATCTGTGGAACTTGGCATGAGATCAAATAACCCGAATGTCAAAGCATACTCCTACCCCTATTGGACAGGCTTTCTCCAATGGTGCTTCAGCTTCATGTGTACCTTAAGGTAATCCTTTCGGCAATACGTGACACCACAAAGGCGGCACAAGTTGGCACCAGGGATGTGCATTTCATGGTGCTGCTACCGGTTGGAGACGGCCTTGCCACACAGCCTGCACCGATGATTTGCAACTGCTCCTGGAGCACCAGGCAAACGATCATAGAGGCCTACAATGGAGGCTCGACTGTGCTGGTGTCCCACAGGGACATAGTTGCTGGGCCTCTTGGATAAAAGGAAATGATGGTTCCCAGCATCTCAGCCTGCATTGGGTAACAACTCTCTTTCGCCTTCAAGGTCGAGCGAGGTGCCATCCAGAGCTGTCACAAAACCTGAAATGGGCATTTTCAAATAAAAAATAAACGAAATAAAAATGGGCCCATCATTTCTCAGCCATAAAAGGGTGGGCAAGGAACCTTGGGCACAGCACATGAGCACAGGCACAACCACAAATGATCTTGGCACACCACAACCAAAGGAACTGCCCAAGTTCAGCCTAAGATCTTGCAGCTTCACAAAAGGCCAGCGACATCCCTCACAGAGGAAGCATAAAAAAATTCTCAATGGCACACCAATAACAAGCCCAAATGAACAATACTGCAGGGTGCCAGCCCAACACACAAAATCATGTTGGTTTAGCAAGACATCAATCAAAGCAAAATGGATGAAGTGCAGGTCCCCAGCATCTTGGTGGGTGCTCAAAGTTCAAATGGACTTTGAGGAGCAATTACTTGAAAAGGACATGTCACTGGGGATTCAAAATGCCACCGAAGCTGAATGAACTCGCACCAGAGCAAACAAGCCTGCTGAGAGTGCAGCCAAGCACAAAATAAATCTACGACACGAATTACGACAATCCGAATGCAAAATCAAAACCCCTTTTGACAAAAAAGGACTCAGGGTTGAATTTAGCACATGTACTACACAAGCCACACGGTCAGTCAGTCAGTCAGTCAGTCACCCCTGAAACAACTAAGCAAGATGATGTTTGGTGCGAAGGTGACCCTTTAGTTTATCAGTCCTTGAGAATGACTGGTTACAGACGAAGCAGTTGACTTTCTCAGGGTAATGCATACGATAGTGGTTCCACTTGTGTTTGATCAGTTTGGCGCAAAGGTTACACTTGTAAATCTTGCTATTCTCCTGGGAATCGAGCCTGGTGAAACAGCCACTGATAATAGACGGCCTCCGGGAAAGTAGTCGCAGAATAGCTTCGGGAGTCATGGGGAAGTCCCCAAGTGTCGGCAGCTCACGATTTACGGAACCTGTGGCACGAGGGGACATAATGTCACCGGGTTGACTGTCGTTGTGGGTGGGCCAGCCATGATCAGGCAGCCGTTGACTAGAAGAAATAGCACCGTGAGTGTTATTTGGTCGTTGCAAAGGGACTGCAAAGTAAGGATCCTCGCCCAGGAATGGTCGAACTTTGTCTGAAATTAAGTTAAGAAGTGGAAATTACGGTCCAAAAATGATGGCCCAATAAAGAACTGCTGCCCTTTCTTTCGATCGAAAAAACACGTTCTTCAGACCAAAATTGCAAATTCTAACCACGACAAACAGTACAAAGAAAACGACAACTCACTACTGAACACAACAGACAGAAGCAAACAAAATCATCAACACTCTGTGATAAAAAATAGAATAATAAAAATGAAACAGGGTGTACCACGATGCACAACTGAAAAGAACAGAATTCAGACACAATGGATTGGTGCTTAGAAAAAATAGGAAACTAAAAGGTGCCCAGAATGTTGGAACATAAGTGGAATTCAACAAATCCATGCCCAACAAAATAAAAGAAAAACAATGCAAACAAGGATGAACAAACTGCTTAATGCATACATGAGTTGTGGGCATAAATAAAGGATCAGGAGAGATTGTTATACAAGGCTGAGCAGGGTGGATAAAACGGGACCCCAACTTCGGACATCTTCCATTCCTTCAGCCATGACGCAACATCCACAACCATTTATTTCTTCAGCCAAATCACCACCAACCAAAATCACTTTGGACAAAATGTCACCAGCAAAAAAATTGGTCCATTCCTGTCACGAACCGAAGTCGTGAATCCAGGTATCCTGAGCAAACAAAAGTTACCGAGATGGAAGCTAAGAAAACCAAGCGCCATAAACAGTGCAACAGAACCTCAACAGCCATCTTCTTCTATCTTACCTCTTCGGGCCAAACCTCGAGCAATTTCAGGCCCAACGGACCTCGAACAAAATCCAGGCCGAAAAAACAACGGCCACCACATCCTTGCAATGCAGAAGTCTGTGACAGTCCACAGTTGTCACGTCAGATCATGCAACGTCGAGTCACTCAGTACCTAACCAACTGCAAGTTAGAAGTACGATACGTGTCCGATTCCAGGACAAAGAACACCTGTGTCATCTGCTTCTGGAGATTTCGGACTCGGAAAACGGGGTCAGACCGGTTGCTGTGTTTACCCTGGCTTATATCTCTTAGCGTCTACAGATGTTCAGAGAATGATGAATGAAGTCAGACGCGAGACGCGAAGTTAAGTGTGAAGAGATCCAGGAATTTTTAAAAAGCACTATGTCAAGGAACCCAACATAATATCCCCGCAACCCGAGATCATACCCACACCCCCCCCCCACTTTAAAGTGTAGGTAATAATCATGATTCCAAAAATCAAGGCCATTGAACTCGACGTGTAAAAAACCAATTCCAATCTGCAGCATATAATTTGGCAGATATATCCATCAATGAGGAAAAACAAAAGTCAAAAATGAAATGAATCCATTCCAGCCCCAGCAAAAGGTAAAAAAAAAGGGGAAAACGCCTCCTAAAAACAGCACAGTTAACATGATTCGGAGAGAATTTTTGTCCACACTTCTTGGCTTTGGCCAACCAGCCAACTTACGGAGGTGATTCGTTTTCGGGCCAACCCTCCCTCACTGATGGAACTCAAATCTCAGTCGTTCCAAGAGCACGATCACAAAATCTTCATAGATCGGCCAATATTTCCATATTTACGAGCCGTGATTCTGGTGGTGACAAACAAAAGGTGGCAGTCACAAGTTGGCTTGAAGATGAAGAACCTGCAAAAGAAAAACTGCAATTTTTTACGATGAAGGAAGAAACATAGCTTGTCCAACTGCAAAATCGACAGGACCCAGCCAGCAGTGTGGATGAATCTCAAACCAGGTCATAGCCTCAAACGTGCACAAGGATTCCTGAAAAAAATTAAACGAAAACTTGAACATTTCAACTCAAAGACAGGACAATAAAATGACAAAGGACAATGCAACAAAATTTTGAAAAATACCATTACCTGGAAGAGAAAAGAGAATTGTTAAAAACGCATGAGTTATACGACTGGACGTTTTAAGGCACCCTGCACATGCCACAGATTCAGAAGAAGTTGCTTCGATTGAACACAAACCAGAAGCAAATACCTCCGTCATTGAGGATGGCAAAAATGTCACCTGAGGCTTTCATCGTAAACTTATCTAGGTATCTATCTATCTTATCTGTCTCGGTGGTAGTTGCGCATTTACCAAATACAACTTCATAAACATCCAGCTAAACTTACGCTGAAGAGAGACAGGCGGATGCTGCTGCGATAGGATGACAACGCTCCCAGTTCAGACCAGTCCAAGCACCCCTGAAGAAATGTCCAAGGATGAGTCGGAAATCGTTCCAACGCAGTAATCTAAGCTGGATCATAACCTTGAGACCCTGGATGACAGCAAGCATACCAGGCCAAAATACGAACTGGCCACAACTGATTTTTTGGGCTTGGGCCACCAGCATGTGATTTTAATATGTCGAATCCAAGGAGACACCCCTGGCTGCTGGGCCATTATGGGCCCTCGCCAGGATAAAGTAACTCGTCCCCACCCGACCCAAACCCTTATTCGGTCTATAAAAAGTGATGATGATATTCAAGGAAGCGATAAGTTATCTCCATTGATGAGTGCCAGCTTAAACTGCAACAACTGTACTCCCACTTAATGTATGACAGAAATGCTTTTCCATAAAAAACAGGAAAAAGGAAGACGAGAAGCAAAACCACATAAGTGCCAACCAACCAACCAACTCTGAATTTATTGCAAAACGAAGAAGAGACAGACGAAAAAAACAATAGGTCAGAGGCCAGCAGATAAAAAAAAACAGGCAGACGAGGACAACAGAGACAACGAGGTGAAAAAAAACGAGGAAAATTGAATGGAGGAGAATTTTCAGTGCATCACAGCACCATTCCCAGTTACAGCACCATTCCTAGTTAACACAACAGGTACTACAGCACCGTTTCTAGTTTACATACGAGCAAAGTGTTTCATTTTGTTCGCTTCGACATTTCATCTCATTCGGTTTCTCAACATACATTTTCATTCTTTTCTCTTTTTCATTTCGGTAGAATCGTTTCATTTCCTGCTTAGTTCGCTTTCAATTAGATTGTGTTGTGCTTTTTCATTGGTCGTTTTTTCTTCATTCAGATATCAAAATATATCAATAACACAACATTAAATTAAAATTTAAAGAGAAAAATAAAACAAAATGAAAACAGGCATGCAGAACTACTGAGAAGACAGACAGGTTAGAGAAAGGAGAGAGAGAGAGAAAGAACAGAAAAGATAGCACAGAAAGAAGCAGCTTGCGGGCAGGCCGATTTGACGGGCAGGCAGGCAATCTGGCTGGCCAATGGTCTGGCTTCATTCCGAACCCATGGCCATGTTTCAGACATTACTTTTGACCATTCAAAGATGCAATTTCCCCGTGATGCACAGAGAGGCATATTGTTCCACCAAACAGAGAGAGATCAAGCAATTTGTTGCCAATTGCTGATTGCAATTTCCTCTTGTGGAAGGATGCAATTATGTTGCAAATTCCTGCATTCTAAAAATTTGTGGCCACTTTTTATTTGAAGCTACCAATTTATTGTCAGACGGTTTGTTTTTTTTTACCCGCAGAGGGGGGTGAGGGTCGGGCAAGGGCGAGTATACCTCCCTGTGCGCCTCCCCTCTCAAAGCTGCAGCACAATCCCCAACTCACTCCCACTGTATATTTTTCAACTCAATCCCTCCAATTTTTCCAAACTCTATCCCTCCACTTTTTTCCCCAATTCGATCTCTCGATTTTCCATATCTTCCATCAATTTTCCCAATTCCACCCATCAATCGATTTTCCCAAATCCATTCATCAGTTTTCACAATTCGATCCATCAATTTTCGAACTCAATCCATCATTTTCCCGACCTAATCAATCAATTTACTCAACTCAATTCTCTCAAATCATTTTCCAAATTCAACCGCTCTATTTTTCAACTAAAAAGGGCTCTTAATTTTCAAACTCATTCCCTCCGAGTTTTTCTCACCTCAATGCCTCTGTTTTTCCCAATTGACCTTTTCATTTTTCCTGACACAATTCAATTATCCCCCAATTTTTTCTGAACTCGATTAATTCCTCCAATTTTTCCAAACTCCATCAGCCAATTTTCCCAAATCAATTCCCCTATTCAAAATCTCCCAACCTTTAGCTCTGTTGGATGTGGACTGGTCAAAATCCACAAAAATTAGTTTTGCCCTGGCAATGAATCTGGTAAATCCAATTTGATTTCAACATTGAATCCTTACAAACTAAATCTCCGAGTGCATTTCAAAAAAGCTGACGTTTTGCTTTCGCCACTCCAAGCAAAAATGCATCCAAATGGAAGGAGGCATCATGGAAATGTCCTCTTGATCATCTGCTGCGTTGGTACTCACTTTTCTAACAGGGCTTTCATTCCATTCGGTTTCAAGAATGAAAAAAACAACAAAATAACCTCCGGGATTCTGGAGAAACGGTCCTGACAATGAGGCGAAATGATATGTGATCTCACACCTGCCCCCCCCCCAATAAGCGAAAAAACTAGTTGGAAAGAATGAAACCAATTTTTCATTTCCATTTTCTTTTTTCAGTGAAACTGAGAAACCATTTTCACTGCCAGACCTCAAGCATGAACCTTTTGGCTTTCAGCAGTTCTGCTCCACACAGCCAGAAGGTTCATTTCTTTCCACAATGCAGCACCCCAATGACAGGTGGCATATGCAGGTGGATTTGGTACCTAAAAGCCTGTGTACTTCTTCGGCCAACTCCTGCGAAGCGAATCGCGAACAGTGAAAGAGCATGCAACCCGGTCACACATTTCCATTCATTTTGAAGTATAGATCAAAGATTAAGCTGCAATCCATACAAAATCATCCCTCCCATTAATTTTTGAATGAAAAGCTCTCTGCATCCAACGAGCATCACAGCTCAATCATTTTTCATTTGCACCAAACAAAAAAAGCTTTCTGCACCCACATCATCGCTGCGACTAATTTTTCATTCCGCACGAATGAACAGCTAGTTCTCTGCACCCAACATCATCGCTCTGACTCATTTGCTCATTCACACGAATGAAAAGCTGCAACTCGAACAATCCATCGCTGACCAGTTTTTCAATTGCACCAAATGGCTATTTGCACCCAACATCATCGCATTCGCATTAATGGCTATCTGCACCCAACATCATCGCATTCGCATTAATGGCTATCTGCACCTAACATCATCGCATTCGCATTAATGGCTATTTGCACCCAACATATTCGCATCAATGGCATCACCCAACATCATCGCATTCGCATTAATGGCTATCTGCACCCAACATCATCGCATTCGCATTAATGGCTATTTGCACCCAACATATTCACATCAATGGCATCTGTACCCAACATCATCGCATTCGCATTAATGGCTATTTGCACCCAACATATTCGCATCAATGGCATCTGCACCCAACATCATCGCATTCGCATTAATGGCTATCTGCACCCAACATCATCGCATTCGCATTAATGGCTATCTGCACCCAACATCATCGCATTCGCATTAATGGCTATTTGCACCCAACATATTCACATCAATGGCATCTGCACCCAACATCATCGCATTCGCATTAATGGCTATCTGCACCCAACATCATCGCATTCGCATTAATGGCTATCTGCACCCAACATCATCGCATTCGCATTAATGGTTATTTGCACCCAACATCATCGCATTCGCATTAATGGCTATCTGCACCCAACATCATCGCATTCGCATTAATGGCTATTTGCACCCAACATATTCGCATCAATGGCTATCTGCACCCAACATCATCGCATTCGCATTAATGGCTATTTGCACCCAACATCATCGCATTCGCATTAATGGCTATCTGCACCCAACATCATCGCATTCGCATTAATGGCTATTTGCACCCAACATATTCGCATTAATGGCATCTGCACCCAACATCATCGCATTCGCATTAATGGCTATCTGCACCCAACATCATCGAATTCGCATTAATGGCTATCTGCACCCAACATCATCGCATTCGCATTAATGGCTATTTGCACCCAACATCATCGCATTCGCATTAATGGCTATCTGCACCCAACATCATCGCATTCGCATTAATGGCTATTTGCACCCAACATCATCGCATTCGCATCAATGGCATCTGCACCCAACATCATCGCATTCGCATTAATGGCTATTTGCACCCAACATATTCGCATCAATGACATCTGCACCCAACATCATCGCATTCGCATTTATGGCTATTTGCACCCAACATATTCGCATCAATGGCATCTGCACCCAACATCATCGCATTCGCATTAATGGCTATCTGCACCCAACATCATCGCATTCGCATTAATGGCTATCTGCACCCAACATCATCGCATTCGCATTAATGGCTATCTGCACCCAACATCATCGCATTCGCATTAATGGCTATTTGCACCCAACATCATCGCATTCGCATTAATGGCTATCTGCACCCAACATCATCGCATTCGCATTAATGGCTATTTGCACCCAACATCATCGCATTCGCATCAATGGCATCTGCACCCAACATCATCGCATTCGCATTAATGGCTATTTGCACCCAACATATTCGCATCAATGGCATCTGCACCCAACATCATCGCATTCGCATTAATGGCTATCTGCACCCAACATCATCGCATTCGCATTAATGGCTATCTGCACCCAACATCATCGCATTCGCATTTATGGCTATCTGCACCCAACATCATCGCATTCGCATTAATGGCTATCTGCACCCAACATCATCGCATTCGCATTAATGGCTATCTGCACCAAACATCATCGCATTCGCATTAATGGCTATCTGCACCCAACATCATCGCATTCGCATTAATGGCTATCTGCACCCAACATCATCGCATTCACATTAATGGCTATCTGCACCAAACATAATCGCATTCGCATTAATGGCTATCTGCACCCAACATCATCGCATTCGCATTAATGGCTATCTGCACCCAACATCATCGCATTCGCATTAATGGCTATCTGCACCCAACATCATCGCATTCGCATTAATGGCTATCTGCACCAAACATCATCGCATTCGCATTAATGGCTATCTGCACCCAACATCATCGCATTCGCATTAATGGCTATCTGCACCAAACATCATCGCATTCGCATTAATGGCTATCTGCACCCAACATCGTCGCATTGACTCATTTGCTCATTCACACAAATGAAAAACTCCAAGTGCTCCAACCCAACCAATGCCATCTCTCTGACTCATTTTTCATCGGCATCAAATCAAAAGCTATCTGCACCCAACATCATCGCTCTGAATCGTTTTTCAATTTCACCAAATCAAAAATTGCTCATTCACACGAATTAAAAGCTCTACCCAACCAATCGCCATCGCTCTAAATCGTTTTTACTTCACTCGAATAAAAAGCTCTCTGCACCCAACCAACAACCTCAAGGCTCTGACTCATTTTTCATTCACAGCTGGCAGAAAGTAAGAAGGCCAATCTCACTGATGCCTTTGGGAGTGTGAAAACCACATATCAGCTGGTGGCAGTGTGGCTCACTCCCAAATACTGGGTGGGGCTCACTTAATTGAAATCTACTCCATTGAAATTTGGTTGGGTTTTACTTGCTTGATTGAAATCTACAAGATTGAAATTTGGTGGGGATCAGTTGATTGCAATTAGGTGAGGCTTACTTGATTGAAATCTACTGTATTGAAATTTGGTGAGGATGATTTGATTGAAAAACTTGATTTTAAAAGTGGGGCTTACTTTATTGAAATCTACAGGATTGTGGGGGCTTACGATTTGAAACACATTGAAATTCATTCTGCTGAAATTAGGTGGGGTTTATTTATTGATTGTTGTTTATTTATTTATTGATTATTGATTGGAATCTACTTGAGTATTACGAAAATTCCACGTAAACACACTGGAAAACATGACTTTGGCTCAATTTCCATTTAACCTGACACAAGCCCAATGACCTCTTTCGTTTGCTGTGTTGCCTTGAATGGAGTTGGCGACTCCATTCCAAATCCAAAAGATTTCACGGATTTCGTTTTCACCACTCTGGGTACAACATGGAGTAATTTCCACCAGCTGGACGGTGATTTGGCCATAGATTTATCCACGGCCTGCAACCTTTATATGCAAATTTTATGCCAATGTTGCTAAGTAGGCTTTAGGTTTACAGGAACAATTTAACCACCATGCGGATCATCTACACAGCAAGCGAAATTATTCCAAGAAATCTTGACATATTTTTAATGTCAATTTATTAATTATTGTCAAAAGCGGTTAATTGTCAATTTTGTTTCAAAGTAACTGCAATATTGTTGCAATTTTGGAAGTGAAGGCAATAGGCTCTATTGCAGATTACCATTGGAAGAAAACAATCAAATGAGCTGGGACTCCCAACCCCCCCCCCCAAACGAGGGGGAAAACCAGACAATCGGCCAGCCAGGATACAACCAAAGTGGAGTAAGAAAACAAAAGACAATATGAAGCACACCAAGAAAAAAAAACAGAAACAAGCACTTAAAAACGTCCAACTAAGTGATGTTAAAAAGGAGAGCAAAGTGGCCAATTTCACTTCAAAAACTGGTGTGTGGATTACGGACGAACGGCCAATGGAAATTTAAAAAATAGAATGGTTTTGTTTGCTGCTTGTTTCCTCCGTGAGCCCCTACTTCCCACCTCAAGTCATGATCACCAAAAGACAAAAACACTGGTCTAGCCAAATAAATACAGCACAAAGCAAAATGCTCACCTCCTGAAGGGCTCCTCCCAACCTCATACACACCAGCTATGAAATGAAGTGAAATCGGCCAACAATAATTCAACTGTCATCAATAAAATACGAGTTCAAAAGAAATTTCACTCTGACACTGAAGTGTTTGCAGTAAGTGGCCTTCTGTATTACGTTGTCAGCATGCCGATCTGTGATGAGGCACCCAGATCTGTGCCAGGTCACACGATCTGAGTTACTCTCCCAACATCAGGGGGGATCCTTTCAAATTTCTCTGGATTGAGCAGAATCACTAGGGGGAGTTTGTGCAAGCAGGTCCCACAACAGTTGAAAAGTTGGCAAGGAAGAGATGCGGTGCACCAATTACCCAACCCATGTTTACAATCACACATCAGAAGTGGGCAACTTCCAACGACCCCGGATGGGGTGAAGGGTCTCCTCGGGTCCTTCAGGTCATCCATACTGCAGATATTTTTCTGGGTGAAACCAGGAATGCCCACGGTTGCAACATGGGCATTGATTGGCTGACAACAGACTGCACTTCTCAAGCTTGCCAACCACACCGTCCGTCACTGGTTTTTTTTTTTCTGGCTTGGGAGAAAAGAATGGTACGCAGATGTAAAATGCCCTCGTATCTCTTAATGAAAACCAGAAGGGAGAAGGTCAAAATCAACCTGGTACCTAACTGGCTTGTGCGGTACCATGTCTCCGCAAGAAAGACGCACTTCCTGCAAACACTTCATGAACCGAACAAGTGGAGAAGGCCAAATGTAACAACCTGCAGAATAACCTTCGCGAAGGCCGAACACATGCCTAACTGCCTGCAACCTTGGCCACAGGCCAAAAGGAACAACTTCAGCCTGACCTCGTTCATGTGAACAAATTAGACAGGCCATACAGGAAGTTATAAATTTCGTTGAATTTATCGATCTGACACGCATTTATCTCAGACTCACATAGAGGGTGGCATGAATTTCCTGTGCATTTATCCAACACCCAAACAGGGTGGCATGAATTAGTGTGAATGTTTATCCGACACCCACATGATCGCATGAATTTCCAATGCATTTATCTGACACCAACACATGGGGTAGCATGCATGAATTTTCAGTGCATTTATCTCTGACACAAACACAGGGGTAGCTGATGCCCATACAGGGTCATTGCACCAAAAGTATGAAAGCATTTTCATCGAGCACAACTCAATTTCACTGAGCCAAACTCAATGAACGGCAATGCAGGTAATAACCCCTTGAATGTACTCTTTTGGAAATTCTCTGGTGGGTATTGGATAAAATGTAGTTACCCACAAACTGTGGTTTCTCACGGATCTCAAACATAAAAATACAGGTTTTCTGCAACAGAAAAATGCAAAACATCCACAATGTACTCCAATTCCTCCCTTGATATGAAACCCACACAATGTTATTCTGACAAAAAATGAGAGACCTCTCCGGCCTTCCGGCGGACAGGATTTGACTGCATCAAGAACCAAACCAAACCAAAAACCCACTTCTCGGGAGCAGGTTCTTTGTGTGGAACACACCTGTTTGCAGAACTTTTGTCATTTTCGATACACCCCAAAAAATCCATACCCCATTTCGACCAGGAATAGGTAGCTTTTGTTTGCTAGAATTGTGGAAAACTGCAGGTGGATATGAAACGAGAAGTTTTATCTTATTTTTCTATTCAAACATCCAAAGTGAGATTCAAAATGGTACCTACACTCTTAACACGAAGTTCAGGTTGGAACACCACATTTTAACATGGGCTTAGTTAGATAGGAATTGTTCTTTTAAGAACATAAATGGAACACGTGGTGTGCTCTTGGAACACATAAGCAATTTGGAACACCTAAGTGTTCCAAATGGAACACTCGTGTATTCCAAAAATGCACCATGTGTTCCAGTAATGTTCTTAAAAGAACACTTCCAATCTTATCCAATAAAAAATATGGTGTTCCAACCTGAACTCAGAACTTCGTGTTTAAAGTGTAGGTAATAATGCAGCATGAAAATTGATGCCTTGATCTTGTTGGACCAACCAAGGCAGGCAAAACCATACCATGTGCAGCAGGTCGAACGACAATCGGGATACATAAAAAGAATGTTCAACTCAAACTTAAATTAAGTAGGTAGCAAAAATGGAAATGTCTGTCTGTGGGGGCTTGCTCAAACAAGGACTGCCATTGCAATTCGTATTGCCAGGGACTTCCCGTGTCATTTCAAAGAGACCGCAGACTCCTCAAGAGAGCCATGTACATTCATTCAATAGATGTTATTCGATCATTCATACACTCTAAATAAAACACAGCCACACAGACTAACAAACAAACAACACATTGAATCTAACTAACTAGTGTCAGTGAGCCAAGCAAGCAGTTTTCAAAAAAGAAAAAGAGAAAAGGAGATGAAAATTAGGTAATAGAAAGTGACAGAAAGAAAAAGGACAAAAAAAGGAAGAAGGAAGGGGCAGGCAGGCAGCAGCCAGGCCAAGCACATGTCATGACATTCCCAAAACAAACTCGTCACTACGGATGCAGAAACAAGGTGGTTAATGAGAACAAAAAAAAAGATCAAACCAAGCCAAAACAGATGACTACAACCTTGGAATGAGTTGTGACAGTTGATGATTTTTTTGCTTTTCTTTTTCTGCCAACCCCCTCCAATATTTGCTCTTCGAGAGGGTTGAAAATCTGCTCTTTGAGAGGGTTGAAAATCTAACTGCAAAATCTAACTGCATCCGTTCAGACAGGGAGAGGTGAACAGATTCACACTCACGGTGGCAGCGGCGACTGAGGCAAGAGTTAGTTACCAGGAATGAGGAATGCGATAGCAAACTTTAGATATAACATCCCTCTAGCCTAGGAATAGGCAAGAAGTTTGAGCCTGAGGGAGGGGTGGTACCAAAGCTTTCGCAGAGCAATAACACCCCACACACATCGCACAAAAGTGATTGGATTGTCAACAAGGAACCCACCCACAGACAAAAAAATTGAGGAATGTCTTTCGCCTGAAAAGTGCAGAATGTCTCTTAGAACCTCAGAGTTTTCCTTCGGAGGATGAAGTAGTCCAGCCCCTCTCACCCACAAATGATTCTCCAGTGTCCTCCCACGGAATTAAGGTTTAGAAAAGGGGGGGAGAAAGAGAGAACAATTTCAGTTTTCAGGAGAACAATTTCAGTTTTTAGGAGTAAAAAACAGGAAGTATTTTTGCATCTGTGAACCAATGAATGATGTTTGCAAATGCTTTTTTTTTGCCACATTTCAAGGTCATCGCACATTTCGCACATTTTCGGTCATCGCACACATCTGACATCGCACATTTTTCATGGCACATTTCAAGGGTATCGCACCGCCTTCCCTTTGCCAACAAGTGTCTGGAGCAAGAAAGAAGTGCAGATGCAAGAATGATTCGGCACCATTCCCTTTGACACATCATTGCCCCCTCAACTTGGTAACATTCTTGCCAGAGAAAAGTTTTCCAAAATGTGGTGACATAGTTGGAGTTGGGTGATCATCTTCCGGATTCAGAGTTGTCTCTGTTGGTGACATGCATCACCAAAGAAATGGAAGCATGGCTCTCAATTTAAAGGACGATGGATGACATGACGGTTCCAATTTGGAAAACCCTTGGGAGACAATGAATGATGCCAGCCAGGCCCAAGGTTGTGGTAATTCATGTCATCTACCCCTCCTGGCTCAAGTACTGCATTCACGTATTTCCCACAAACTGAGTGAGGGAACCAGTGTCTTTTCAGTTTTCACCCATCCCACCAAAAGAGCACTTTTTTTTGTTTCTTCCAAAAATTCCAGCAAAAGGCACAGCCCATTCCGAGTGAAGTGATTGGTTACGTGTGAAAGCATATACACCAATAGCAACAATACCCCACCCACCCACTGTGCCTCAAAACTTCCCAAGAGCAACTTTTTCGTTGGGCGTTTCATTGTCCAACTTTGGGAAGAAAAACCAGCTCATTGTGGACTGACCAGCAGCATTTGGGACTGTGGGGCACAGCCCAAAAAAGCCTCACAAAGATCACAACCATTTATGGCTTGCAGTTCCCAATTTTGAAATTCTCTGCAGGTTTATAGAAGCCACTCTCTCTCATCCACACAAAACAGATTTTACTTCCCAAGGTTGGGACCAAAAAAAGGTTGACCATGAGAAAAATGCGAGCCCCAAAAATATGTTCACATGTCAGCAGCTGCTTTTTGCAATTTGTCTGTCGGGGGGCAACTTTCACTGCAATCCCAATCTTAGAAGCTCAATACTTTGGTGTTTGTTCAGATTCTGCAACATTTTTGCAACTGAAATCACCAAATCCACAAGTTAAAATACCTCAAACAATAGTTAGCTCTCATTCATACAAAATCGTTAGCTCATTCATTCTCCAAAGGACAACAGATCCATGTGGGCAGAAGAACTTTACAGGGAGGGCTAATATCGGCGTGATCTGTGTCGTGATGCCCCAACCCACTCGTTAAGAGAGCCACACAGAATAAAGATGTGATGATGCAGTGTGATTTTGATGTGTTGAGTCAAAAGATGGGTCAGCTCTGGCAAAAACTGGCCAAATTCCCTTGCCATTGAGGCCAAATTCTATTACCATTCTGCATTCACAAAGAATTTCCCACTATTGCCATTCTGCATTCACAAAGAATTTCCCATTCTCAACAATCGATGTAAAAACGGATCCAAAAGATGTGTTACCCCCTCAAACACTTGCTCAAACCCAAAATGTGGTCTGGATTCTACATCTGAACAATTCAACTTTGAAGTCTCTTGCACGAAGCTCCTCCCAAATCACACCTGTCTTGATAAATTATTTGCCCACAAATAGACAAGGGATGCCCCCATGGACCCTTGAAGGGACGTATGCCAAAAAGGTTTCTGGGTGAAACATGTGGCAATCAACAGGACTAGCACAGCAACAAAATGTCAGCTTGCAAACCTCATTGTCTCCTTGCATCCGATGGAATATAAAGGCCTAGTAACACCCACACCGTACTCCCAAACAATGAAAGTTGCCTAAAAATTGCCAGAGTCCAATGGGAGACAAGTAAACAGGCAGATATCCTGAAGGAAGACCCTCCAGTCTCTTGGTAAAAAGGGAAGTGGGGAAGCAAACCAGATGAGAGGTTGTGAAAAAAGGAATTATGTCAGAGTGAAAAAAAATGTAATGCAAGTATCTGCAATGAGCAGAGCCAAAATGAAGGTAGGTATGTATTTTTCAGAGTAGGCTAATTTGCATTTCCATTCAGAAAAGTGGCAGGCAAGCCTTTTTACGAAAAGCAAGAGAGTATAAAGACTGTGGAGTGGCAAAAGTTTTCATCCGATCTCAAAAGTTTGTCTCGTACACTGCTTTTACACATCAGTGCACTTCCAAACTGGTGAGAACAATGCAGAATGCAGCAGACAAGGTTTAGGTTGTTGTGCTAGTCCTGAATCATCGTTAAAACAACTGATGTTCAAATTAATGGAAAAAAAAAAAACAAATCTGCAAGCCTCCACAGACACATTTCCATTTGATTATTCTGCAGGATTTTGTTTCCCGATGTGACTCCGACTGGAACGGCCTCCCAGAGCCAACCGAGTCATCGCAAAAGGAACCAGATTTACATTTGGCCTTCTCGAATGAACAAAAATCCGAATGGTGAATGTTCATTACTTACCTTCCATGAGCTCCCCGTCGTGGATCGACCCCGAAGGGCCTGCGACGCCATCGTCGAGCTCCCCGCCGAGAAAATTCTCGTCGGCAAACTCGCCGCTGCCATGGGTTTGGCTGTCTTCCGACATCTGGAAAGAGAAAAGTGAAAGACAATTATTTGTGAGTGCAAAAAAGATGAAGATTCAGTTAATTGCCATCATAAATCCACATCACATTGTATGTAAGAACAAATTCCATGCAGAGTATATTGTGGCAGCAAGAAAATTGTCGGATGCGGGATAATCTATGTCAGTGCCTACTCAAATAGTGGCAGTAGAAAAGATCAGAAGGTACCCAATTGTTGTACTGGAAATTGTCGAGGATCCATCTCATCCGCACACAATTTTCAGAGGATCGATCAGCACTCAAATTGTGGGGAGGCTTGGAACCCTGGAAATCTGAGAAAACGGTCCAAAAATGCACTTTAAACCAGTGGGTCCCTCCTGCTTTGCCTCTGTGCATGGGATTGTCAGAGACATTTTCAGTCTTGGTTTTCAGGTATCTACACAATGAGTGATAACAATATGACCCATCCCCATCATCGCCGTGGACGTGGTTAATCACCACTGGATAATAATTGGGGCAAGGAGAAACACCAATCGTTTCTGAAAGTAACTACCGACTCCCAAGCCATTATTTCTAGGAAAAAATAATGCCAACTTACGCCAATCCCGCCATATCCAATTGAATCCATGTCTTCAAAATTTGGGGACAGTGCCTCCTCTTTCACTCCATCAGGCGAACTCAGCTCCACCATGTCGTACTGGGAGTTCGAATGGTGGTTGTTGGGGCCGTTTGGTTCCGGGGAGTTCGGGGAACTGTTGTCGTCGACCAGGGACACGTTCTGCAGAAAAAGAAGCAAAATAGCACCACTGTAAAGTTCAACTTCTCGCGGTGATGGCAAATTCTGGTCCAAGAAAAGTTTACAAGGGATAAAGGGGGAAGGACACAGCAAATTAGGTACCATGCAATGATGGCAGGCTGCGACATGTTTATAATGAGGTGTCAGCTCACCTTCAGGATACAACCAGATGCATCACTCAAGCAGGAATTTCACCAGGAAAAAATGCCAAAATGGCCAACACACACTAAAATCACAGTCTGAAAACCCCATGGATCTGCAACTTGTAAAAATTATTGTTTAAAACTGTGTTTTTTTTTTTTTTATTTTATTCAGAAATCATATGCAATGACAAATGTGATGGGGTTGGGGTCCGGTGGATGGTAGGTATCCTGTATTCTCCTCGTGCAGGTGCTATTTTTTAACACAAGCACATCCTTGCTTTGGCCTTTCACCCTCAAAGATCCAACTTTAAAAAAGTCTTCCCGGCCATAAAAAAACCCTTAACCACTCAAAGCCTTTATAAACGCAACTAAAAAACGTCATGACACGCGGTGACCAACAGGAAGAATTTCGTGAGAACTTGCAGCAATAAAAAAGTGTTGCACTCGACAAAACAGTTTGAAGCCTAATAAAATCCCACAGAAGCACCTCAGTTGTTGAATTCTATGCAAAAAATCCAGCAAATTGCCAGCAACAATTAAAAAATGCATCACACGTGTGGAAAATCGCAAACAAAAGAACGCAAAATGGCCGAAAACATGAGGCGGCGGTCCCAGCTGATGCGCACAGTTTCAAAGTCACATATCTCCAAGCGACATATACAGGGTGATTCAGTAGAGCCGCCCCAAAATTGAAATGTTTATATCTTGTAAACCTTTCTTCGGAGCATGTTGGTGCCAGCAAATAATTTGCTCGCCTTCGTGGGTATCATAAAATGTCGATGATTTTTTCTTAGTTCACCCCTTCATGCCAATTCTTGAAGGGGTGGTTTCGGGTGATCTCAATAACTCTTTGACCGTTCTTCGGAGATGTGAGGTTTAAATTACAAAGTTGTAATGCCTGCTCCTACGAACCCGTTTGGGATGGTTTCATCCCCCCCGCACCCCTCTGTTTTCTTATAAGGGTGGTTTTTTGCTGTGTCACTTCTGTCCGGCCAAATTAAACGCGAGTTATCGCAAAATGTCAATGAAGTGATAAAAATGAGCTAACAAGTGAAAAAATTGGGGTGCGAGTCACGGCTCCCCTTCCCCAGGGGTAAAAGCAAAACTAACAGAATAACCAAACAACCCCTTTAAGGAAGATCGCTGTAACTCCTTCACGGTTTGTCATGGAACTTTGGTTCAAATTACAAAGTTGTTGTCCATGCATGCTCCACCGAAACCGATCGTGAAGTTTTCACCCCTCCGAAATATGCTTGTTTCATGCTAGGGATGGTTTGCTGAAAAACAAACCCTCGTGTTTTCACCGTAAGGGGTGGGCTTGGACAAAAGAAACCGGCATTTTTATAAAGTGCCATCGATGGCGATACAATCACTTGCCAACAGCAACATTCTCTGACAAGCATGTCGCGAGAAATTTATATCTCAATTTTGGGGCGGTTCTACTGAATCACCCTGTACCTATCTCCGAGTGCCATATTTTTGTCAAAACAAAAATTTTGATGTTGGAAAAGACCGCCGAAATCGAATAATTTAAAATGTGCCCCGCGTGTCTGCCGCAAATATAAACAAAAATCGCGTTTCCGCAGACATCTCCATTTCCGATCAGATCGGTTGAGTGGCAGTCGTGAGGTTTTTGTATTTACCGATCAGATCGGAGCGGCGGCGGACAACACTTGCAGCTTGAACTCCGATCTGATCGGTTATGCGTCGTTGATTGGTTAACCGTGCCACTGCTGGGGTCACTGGAGCCAGACAGAAACAGAAGGCTCAAACAACAATTATCTCCCAGCGAAAACCCATGAACCCAAACGAAACAGACATAGCTGAAGCCAGTTATCTTGCCAGAGCATACCAATCAAAAGTTTCCTATAAAATGAGAAACGAACCTGAATTTCAGTCTTTGTCGGCTGCGAAGGGACCTCATCGGCCGAAAGCCGCCTCCTCCTCTTCTCCGGAGGTCTCTCCACAACGTCGTCTACGGCCCCTTCAGACGCCGGCGAATGAACGTTTGCCGACGCTCCGCTGCTCCCCGAACTGGAAGGCACACAGTTGGAGTTCGACACTGCGTTTGCATGCTGCTGCTGTTGCTGAATGGACTGCTGCAATTGCAGCTTCTCGACCAGTTGCAACTTCTCAACCAGTTGAAGTTTTTCCGCCATTTGTGACACGGTCGTCGGGGCCTGGTTATCATTTGTGGTTGGCCGCGGAGAAGAAAGTGTAGATTGTGACTGCGCTTTGTTGGATTCGGCGGCGGCCGCAGCGGCTGCGGCACGTATCCTATTCACATGGTGAGAAATTGTCCTTAGCTGTGGGGGCTGGGAGTGCTGTTGGAGAAGTGGGTGGGGGTGGGGATGGGACGGCCGCTCAGGTACAACGGGGTCGGGGTCCGATGGTATCCTGTCATTCTCCTCGTGCAGGCGCTCCTTGTTTTTACCTGAAAAGAAAAATTACAATTTCAGCACGTGCAGTCAGAATCACAAGGAAGAGACATAATAGAGGCGGTTTTCGTTCGTAACTTACAATAGGTAAATTTGTAAAATGTGTGCTATCCTCACCGCTTGAGAAAGGTCCATGTCTGTGGAGCCGAAACGTTGCAAATTTATTCTTGTAAGTTACGAACGAAAACCACATTTGGTGCAAAATATAGGGCCCCCGAGCTCATGTGGCTTCCAAGATATGCAATATTTGAGCTGGGAATTTGTGACGCAGCATTCCATGTCTGGGCTGGGATGCCCTATTGCAAAAAAAACCTGTTCTAAACTGGCGTGAAACTGCATTGGTGCTGCAAAAAAGTTAGGACAGGACTGAGAAATCAGGGTTTTGGTTTGCGAGTCCCTCATGCCAAAAGCTTGAAAACAGCAGCTCCAGATCTGACCAAACAAAACACACCCAAGCTGGAAATGCCTTTCTGCGGGACAATTGCATAAAAGACAATTGCATTAAAGACCAAGTAAATTTTTGAGACGTTCAATACTCTCTGCCTGTTGCCGAGAGATAGGTGGACGTTAATGCATAAACCGACCGACAACTCATTTGATTTGATTTTTGCAAATGCAATGCCTCCTGTGCAAATGCTTCCCATGCTCATAGAAGGCCAAATGGAGAAGGTACCAATTCTTTCTGTTGATCACTAACTTTTATTATGACAACTTTTTGCAGTGTAGGAATGCTTTAACCACACAAAAGGAACTGCACAACCAACTTTATCAGCCATGGTTGTTCAACAATAACTAACCCTGGTTATCACTAAGACCTCTGATTTTCAGGGCCTCGGCAGTCTTTAGAAAACTGGATAACATATTTTGTGCAACATTGGCCTCGCCTTTGTATATGAACTGCAGCAACACCTGGAAGAAATAGAATAGAACAGGTAATAAGAATGCAAATAAATTTGCTGGAACCAAGATAATGTACAGTGGAAAAAATTGCGACGGTTCAGATTTTGGCAAAAAACTCTCATGCTGTAGAAATTGAAGACACTCTTTTGTCGCCGAGATCAAAATCTGAAACCTGTAGAATGCTTTGTTGAAATCTGGCACTTTAATTTCTAACGCCTGCATCAGAATAAAAAGGAAGAAAAAAAGTTTCTGACACAACAATCAAACGGAAAAACACATGTCTGGGTACATCAATTCTGCTGCCATGTTACAAGGATGATAGCTATTTTGCAGAGTTGACAGTTTTGCATGCAGTCAACACGAAAATTCACCAGAAATCCTGCCACAGTTTCTCAAATTTATTAGCATTTTTGTGTCTTGGCCAATGGAAACTGCATATTTTTCAGTTTCCATTCCACTTTAAAAAATCTTGGCAGGCTGCTTAAAAAATTCATCCAAAGCGACCTCAACCTGATCTCCCATCCCTATCCCTGCCTGCATGGGTACCTACATAGGCCTACTTGCAAGTCGCATATCACCCGTTGTTGACATAGTGTCACTGAAAAAGAAAAGGTCAATGATTGTGACATTTTGTGTAGGTTCCTTTTTCAGAAAATAGTTTTGTATAAAAAATAACCATGGGCAGGATATGTACCCACAAAACCATGCAAACTTCGGATCATTCCCAATTCCTTTTTCAAATTAAACACTTTTTTCACCTCTATCTCGGTTTCCAACTGTAACCAGGCTGCCCAAACTGTGTGAATGCTAACCATCCCACCCCATCTTGAAAGTCCAAACAAAAAATATGACG
>JASGXE010007320.1:0-58536 GCA_030068105.1 Sinentomon sp. SZTP_YWyxl | reverse complement strand
GAAACCAAGAACACGTTTTTGCTTCGTTCATAAGTGCATTTATCTGTTCATCCCATTTTAGATTTTGGCGCAGCATGACCCCAAGGCATTTAAAAGAAGTGAGCGTGGAAATCGCCACTCCATTAATTTATACATGCGGTGAAATATTCTCAGGGTCAACACTGATTGAAGAAAGCCTGATTATTCACGGTGCACATTTTTGTATACATCGATATAGCTATTCCTGGTATTAAACATCAATTGTGAAGCTTACTTTTGTTTTGCAATTGTATGGAATCAACTGGACAAGATACTCGGTCGTGTTCCCCAAAGTCACTGACCCTAACCTTAACTCCAAGCTTGAAAATAGCCAATTCCACATTCAGATGCATCTCACGATGGAAAAGGATTTTCTTGTTTATAGAAATAAAATTTCCAACAGTTAATATTTGCATTAATTGGTTATTTTTTAGCATAGCATTAGGGTTAGGTTAGTAGCTTTGGGAATACGGCCGACTGTATCAGAGAGAAGGATATCATCAGCGTAAAACGCAATTTCTTTCATGATCTATTGAAAATGTCGGTCATGAAAAGAACAAACCGTAAAGGCCCCAGAGCACTACCCCGCGGTACACCTGAGTACAGATTAAGCACATTCCTAAATGGCACTTGATCAGCAACTGCTCTTGCCTTTCTGAGAATTCGCGAAACAAGATTCGATTAATTTCCACAAGAAATGTGAAATGTGAGAGCTTTTGTAGTTTCAGCAACAACAAGAAGGTATGATCAACAGAGTCGAAAGCTTTTGCCAGATCAATTGATTACGTTTGATTTGAGTAAATAACTATATTTTTTCCTGCAGCCTCTGCAGATTGCCTATTTTTTTCAATTTCAGTTATATTTTTTCGGAGTTACCTCCTATCAAAAATATGACAATAACAGTTATGCAATTACAAGCAATGCAATTTCAGGCAAATTTAAAAAAATGTAAAAGGGCATGAATAACAAGGAGAATGGAAATTCTATAACTCTTGCAAAGATTCCAATCGAGATTGAAAAGTGGCCAAATTTAGAGGTTTTGCAAACACATCCCTGGGAAGTGAGTTCCACTGAGTGATGGTGCGTCCAAAAAAGAGAATTTGCCAACATCTTTGCTAAAGTTCCACAGGCGAATTTTGAAATCGTGATCTTGCCGAGAGTAATAATGAGGGGCCTCTAACAGAGAGTGCAAGTCAGCCCAGCCCCCATACTCCCCATCAAAATCAGGAAGAGACTTGACAGACGGGCCATCTTGCGCCTATCAGCCAAGGAACTCCAACCAAGATTTGTTATTATGCCAGTAACACTTGTTGTTCGGCGGTAGTCACCCACCACGAATATAGCTGCTCGTCGCTGAATTCTCTCCAAAATTTGAACTTGGCAAGAGAGCCATGGATCCCAAGCGCAGCAACAGCATACTCAAGAATGCTGAAGTACGCTAATTCTCTAATATTAGGCGGACACTTGCGATAATTGCGCTTGATAAAATACAAGGCTTTGTTAGCTTTCCGAGCAACACAACAGACATGTGGCCCCCAATCTAGTTTGCTGGAAAATAATATACCCAAATAAGTAAGTTCAGTGCATTGCAAGAGGGTCTTTCCACCAATATGGTATTGGACAGTTTCCAACTCTCTACTGGAAAAACGAATGAAATTACATTTGTCAAAATTGATTGTCATCGACGCTCTGGAACACCACTCACCGATACGATCCAAATCACCCTGAAGTTTGCAACTGTCCTCAGCTCCATTTAACTGAACTATGCAGTCATCGGCAAACAAACGGATGCGGGAATGAACTGCCTCTGCCAGGTCATTTGAATATATAATGAAAAGAAGCGGTCCTAAGATGCTTCCCTGTGGCACGCCAGAAGTGACAGGTAGTGAATCAGAATACGAGTTGTCAACCCTGACGCACTGAGTGCGTCCAGAAAGATACCCCACCAGCCAATTTAATGTACAATGGTCAATCCCAAGGAATGTCATTTTCTCGATCAAGAGGTCGTGGCGCACAACATCAAAAGCCTTGGAAAAGTCAATTGCAACAGCGTCAACATGTGACCGTTTATCTAGTGCATTTGTTATATCCTGTGTAAATGAAGTAAGTTGGGTTGCACAGGAGTGTCCGGGGCGAAACCCATGCTGAGCACCACACAGTAAATCATTTGTTTGCATAAAGTTCCTGATGTGCTGCGCAATAATAAACTCAAGAATTTTGGAGCAGGTGTCTAGCAGGCTAATGGGTCTGTAATTTGAGGGATCGGAACGATTTCCCTTTTTAAAAACTGGTACAACTAGCGATTTCTTCCAGCTGATTGGAATTTCAGCCTGCCTGAGGCTGGCATCAAAAATTAACTTGAGAAACTTTGCGATAACATTTGGAACCAGCTTTAAAAAACGGATATTCACATTTCCCAAGCCCTCACTCTTTTTAACAGGCATCATCTTAATCCTATTTATGATCAAGGTTTCAGTGACAACCGGCGCGTCACATGGACTGAAACAAGGTCCAGTGGGAATGGCAGGAGGAGGGCCACTCTTAAAAACTCTGGCAAATGTAGAATTCAATAGATTGGCCTTTCCAACAGCACCGGCTTCCAAAGAGTCCTGACTACTTGAAGCCATCAGTGAGGGAAGAATCCGATCTGCTCGCTTCCTGGTGGCGTTAAACCTCCAGAACTTTCCTATGCTTTCACGCTTGAGAGAAAAGGATGCTAGATAGGATTCCATCGCCTTGAACTTTACGGCGTTGTAACTTTTCAAAGCCAGAACATAACGCTTTTTGTTGTGAAACGATAATGTTCGACTTTTGAACAAAGAGCGCAACTTTCTTTTCTGAATAACAAGTTCATTACTAAACCAAGGGGGTCGAAGTGTGTCTTTAGCAAGTTTAGTTGGAATGAAGGACGTTTTGCCTTCTCAACCATGTCACTGAAACCTTGCCACAATGAGTTTACAGGACAATTACTTTCTGCTAAACAATTAAATGTATCAAAATGACATGACAAATAATTAGTCAATCCCTCGATATTTGCCCTTCCATATAGAAAAAACTTCTATTTTTAGCCTATTTCTACCTCTGCAGTCGAAATTTACGGTTTTCGTCTACCCAGAAATAAAAAGCTTCTAAAAGTTTCTGATTCAGATTGCAGGCCCGAAGAACCTTCAAATGCCATAAAATAAGGTCATAAAGCCGACTGATGGGAGTAGGTGGGTAGCATGTAATTGTTTATGGCGCACAAATTTGTCATTCGCTGTTTGACCTTTTCTTCCATTTTCACCAAAAACCTGTTTCGCCGAATTGCGACTCTCTTCCGACGGAACAAAATATCCCAAGAAAGGGTGTCTGGGAGATGAAAAACTTTCAATTGAATATTTTTTGTGTATTGGTGCAGCCCTGGGATTTTTATTATCGGGGTGGCGTCGATGTTAGCGAACAAAAATTCTTCCGAGTGTCTTTTTGATCATGGTGGCACCCACTGATAAAAGGATGTACTTATTTTAGCCCTGTAAAAAGATGGAAGCCCATATTTCAAAACCAATATTCTTACCCATCACAATGTTCTTAGCTCTTCCGTGATTTCTTGCTCGAGCGTTTCTTGGTCCTCTTCTCCTCATCCGTCCTGC
Organism: Sinentomon sp. SZTP_YWyxl; assembly: GCA_030068105.1. NCBI lineage: Eukaryota > Metazoa > Arthropoda > Protura > Sinentomata > Sinentomidae > Sinentomon > Sinentomon sp. SZTP_YWyxl. Next base: position 54,889 of record JASGXE010007320.1, on the reverse strand, counting down.
TACTCTTCGACCTCTGCTTCCATCCTCTTCTGGTCTAAATAAGTACATCCTTTCATCAGTGGGTGCCACCATGATCAAAAAGACACTCGGAAGAATTTTTTGTTCGCTAACATCGACGCCACCCGATAATAAAAATCCCAGGGCTGCACCATACACAAAAAATATTCAATTGAAAGTTTTTCATCTCCCAGACACCCTTTCTTGGGATATTTTGTTCCGTCGGAAGAGAGTCGCAATTCGGCGAAACAGTGTTTTTGGTGAAATGGAAGAAAAGGTCAAACAGCGAATGACAAATTTGTGCGCCATAACACAATACATGCTACCCACCTACTCCCATCAGTCGGCTTTATGACCTTATTTTTATGGCATTTGAAGGTTCTTCGCCCTGGCCTGCAATCTGAATCAGAAACTTTTAGAAGCTTTTTATTTCTGGGTAGACGAAAACCGTAAATTTCGACTGCAGAGGTAGAATAGGCTAAAAATTAAAGTTTTTCTATATGGAGGGCAAATATCGAGGGATTGACTAATTATTTGTCATGTCATTTTGATAAATTTAATTGTTTAGCAGAAAAGTATTGTGTCCTGTAAACTCATTGTGGCAAGGTTTCAGTGACATTGGTTGAGAATGCATCAAACAGGTGTCATTCCAACTCCTTATTTTGCTCAACCATAAACTTGCTAAAGACACACTTCGAAGACCCACCGACCCCCTTGGTTTAGTAATGAACTTGTTATTCAGAAAAGAAAGTTGCGCTCTTTGTTCAAAAGTCGAACATTATCGTTTCACAACAAAAGCGTTATGTTCTGGCTTTGAAAAGTTACAACGCCGTAAAGTTCAAGGCGATGGAATCCTATCTAGCATCCTTTTCTCTCAAGCGTGAAAGCATAGGAAAGTTCTGGAGGTTTAACGCCACCAGGAAGCGAGCAGATCGGATTCTTCCCTCACTGATGGCTTCAAGTAGTCAGGACTCTTTGGAAGCCGGTGCTGTTGGAAAGGCCAATCTATTGAATTCTACATTTGCCAGAGTTTTTAAGAGTGGCCCTCCTCCTGCCATTCCCACTGGACCTTGTTTCAGTCCATGTGACGCGCCGGTTGTCACTGAAACCTTGATCATAAATAGGATTAAGATGATGCCTGTTAAAAAGAGTGAGGGCTTGGGAAATGTGAATATCCGTTTTTAAAGCTGGTTCCAAATGTATCGCAAAGTTTCTCAAGTTAATTTTTGATGCCAGCCTCAGGCAGGCTGAAATTCCAATCAGCTGGAAGAAATCGCTAGTTGTACCAGTTTTTAAAAAGGGAAATCGTTCCGATCCCTCAAATTACACAACCCATTAGCCTGCTAGACACCTGCTCCAAAATTCTTGAGTTTATTATTGCGCAGCACATCAGGAACTTTATGCAAACAAATGATTTACTGTGTGGTGCTCAGCATGGGTTTCGCCCCGGACACTCCTGTGCAACCAACTTACTTCATTTACACAGGATATAACAAATGCACTAGATAAACGGTCACATGTTGACGCTGTTGCAATTGACTTTTCCAAGGCTTTTGATGTTGTGCGCCACGACCTCTTGATCGAGAAAATGACATTCCTTGGGATTGACCATTGTACATTAAATTGGCTGGTGGGGTATCTTTCTGGACGCACTCAGTGCGTCAGGGTTGACAACTCGTATTCTGATTCACTACCTGTCACTTCTGGCGTGCCACAGGGAAGCATCTTAGGACCGCTTCTTTTCATTATATATTCAAATGACCTGGCAGAGGCAGTTCATTCCCGCATCCGTTTGTTTGCCGATGACTGCATAGTGAAATGGAGCTGAGGACAGTTGCAAACTTCAGGGTGATTTGGATCGTATCGGTGAGTGGTGTTCCAGAGCGTCGATGACAATCAATTTTGACAAATGTAATTTCATTCGTTTTTCCAGTAGAGAGTTGGAAACTGTCCAATACCATATTGGTGGAAAGACCCTCTTGCAATGCACTGAACTTACTTATTTGGGTATATTATTTTCCAGCAAACTAGATTGGGGGCCACATGTCTGTTGTGTTGCTCGGAAAGCTAACAAAGCCTTGTATTTTATCAAGCGCAATTATCGCAAGTGTCCGCCTAATATTAGAGAATTAGCGTACTTCAGCATTGTTAGGCCCATTCTTGAGTATGCTGTTGCTGCTTGGGATCCATGGCTCTCTTGCCAAGTTCAAATTTTGGAGAGAATTCAGCGACGAGCAGCTAGATTCGTGGTGGGTGACTACCGCCGAACCACAAGTGTTACTGGCATAATAACACATCTTGGTTGGAGTTCCTTGGCTGATAGGCGCAAGATGGCCCGTCTGTCAAGTCTCTTCCTGATTTTGAAGGGGAGTGGGGGTTGGGCTGACTTGCACTCTCAGTTGGAGGCCCCTCATTATTACTCTCGGCAAGATCACGATTTCAAAATTCGCCTGTGGAACTTTAGCAAAGATGTTGGCAAATTCTCTTTTTTGGGACGCACCATCACTCAGTGGAACTCACTTCCCAGGGATGTGTTTGCAAACCCTCTAAATTTGGCCACTTTTCAATCTCGATTGGAATCTTCGCAAGAGTTATAGAATTTCCATTCTCCTTGTTATTCATGCACTTTTACATTTTTTTAAACTTTTGCCTGAAATTGCATTGCTTGTAATTGCATAACTGTTATTGTCATATTTTTGATAGGAGGTAACTCCGAAAAAATATAATTGAAATTGAAAAAAATAGGCAATCTGCAGAGGCTGCAGGAAAAAATATATTTATTTACTCAAATCAAATGTAATCAATTGATATGGCAAAAGCTTTCGAATTAGTTGATCGTAACTTCTTGTTTGCTGAAACTACAAAAGCTCTCACATTTTCACATTTCTTGTGGAAATTAATCGAATCTTGTTTCGCGAATTCTCAGAAAGGCAAGAGCAGTTGCTGATCAAGTATACCATTTAGGATTGTGCTTGATCTGCACTCAGGTGTTCCGCAGGGCAATGCTCTGGGGTCGTTACTGTTTGTTCTTTTCATGACCGACATTTTCCAATAGATCATGAAAGAAATTGCGTTTTACGCTGATGATATCCTTCTCTCTGATACAGTCGGCCGTATTCCCCAAAGCTACTAACCCTAACCCTAATGCTATGCTAAAAATAACCAATTTAATGCAAATATTAACTGTTGGAAATTTTATTTCTATAAACAAGAAAATTCCTTTTCCATCGCTGAGATGCATCTGAATGTGGAATTGGCTATTTTCAAGCTTGGAGTTAAGGTTAGGGTCAGTGACTTTGGGGAACACGACCGAGTATCTTGCCCAGCTGATTCCATACAATTGCAAAACAATCTAAATAAGCTTCACGATTGGTGTTTAATATCAGGAATAGCTCTATCGATGTATACAAAAATGTGCAACCGTGAATAATCAGGCTTTCTTCAATCAGTGTTGACCCTGAGAATTATTTCACCGCATGTATAAATTAATGGAGTGGCGATTTCCACGCTCACTTCTTTTAAATACCTTGGAGTCATGCTGCATCAAAATCCAAAATGGGATGAACAGATAAATTCACTTATGAACGAAGCAAAAACGTGCTCTTGGTTTCCTGCGAAGAAATTTTGTGCTCAATCTAAACTAAAGAAATATAAGCAACAATATTCCCATTCTGGAGCATGTTGCCGTTGTTTGGGACCCCATTCTTGTCTTCCATGGTGAGGTACTGGAAAAATACAACGCTCTGCAGCGCTTTTTATTGCCAATATTTCGATACACCAGCAGAAGGAGAGCTACATTAAATGAATCAATTATGTATTCAACAACGAAATTCCACAAAACCATCTGGCACTGACGGGGATCACGAATGTGATTCAATTGTAGAATCGCAAGTGGTGGTACGCTTTCATCCCGACAGGCACTTGACCATTGGTACTGTTTGGTGGTACGCCCAACCTCCATAAGTTTGGCACCCTTTCCATCACGTATAGGTACCCCACGCTTTCAGTTAAAGAACGAAAGACGAAACGATTAAACCATTGTCGTCGAACGTTTGTCCGCCTTCCATCTTTGACACTGATTCGAAAAGGCTAATACACACTTGCGAACGTAATGGAATTTAGTTCTTGAGTGTTGCACTATGTGTAAAGTTAAATCTCATGCGCATATCACAGTTTCAAGGACATTGAAAAGGAACAACACTGACAATAAAAAGGTGTAATTTTACACATTTTGTCCTCCCAGTTTCTCCTTTTGGGTGTAAGCATGCTGTTTACACCCTTCCCCTAAAGGTGTTACTGGGAGGACAAAATGTGTAAAATTACACCTTTTTTATTTCCAGTGAAGATCAGTTTACATGCCTTAAGGTAATGCCAAACGCAGGTTTTCGAAGATCGCAACACTGGTAAGAGAAGAAACCTAAAAAGTTGTTCATTCTTTCATGCACTGATGACGGATGTTTTCATTTAACCTGTTTCCGCAGACGTTCACCGAAGAGGCAATGGATTACGATACACGAGACAAGTGTCAACCATCAGTTGGCAGTTGCACATCTCGGCCGGGGGAAGACGCTATCGGTCGGTCGGCATTTCAAAATCATCCTTGGTTCAAAATGGACACATGGACTTTTCGAGACCTAACCATGGGCGTGGATATTCCACACAATCCGTCCATGCCATCTTGGAGGTATGCTGCCAAAAAAATTGGTCTTCACGTTTCGCAGTGCCAAAAACCGATGTGGGTGTGGAATTCCACCCACATTGTTCTCGGATGTGACATGTTTCACCGGACTTCAGCTTAATGGTGAACTCACTTAAGGTGTTAATTTTATGTTCCTAATATTGCTAGCCTTTTGTTTACAAAAAAACCTTTGTTTTACGGGGAACTGGGGCCCTGTTACAATGACTCTCTCAGCGTTGTTGAGAAGGTTCTTAAAAGAGAACCCTATACGTTTTTTTTGCATTTACAACAATGCAACAAATTGAGTGGAATCTCTCTTAAAAACCTTTTCAACAACAACGCTGAGAGAGCTTCTGTAACACGGCTTCTGACATGTGTTACATGTCATGGTTCCGAATACTTTCTCGAAGAGCGAACTTTTACTTTGACAGTCTGACTTAGAGGGTGGCAGCACCTTGCTCATCATATAACTGAACCACCAAGTATCGCATAATAGTTCTGTTGGTCGAATAAATCAGGAGGTGAATATGCGTGCAGTTCTTTGAAAAAAAAAGGTTTTACATTGGTGTTCCAACAGAGGGAATCGGAGATGAGGTGGTTTCCATATTTCCAAAAAAGGTTTCACCTTTTGTATGGAGACACAAAATGTCAGATGATAATTTTCATTTGTGAAATACTTTTCACACATATTGACTCAGATGGCTCAGATCGGTAAAAAACGGAACCGAAAATCACTGTGCGGCCAAGCACCGACCTCACTGTTAAAGTTGCCCCATCGAAGCCAATACATATGTGTGAAAAGTACCTATTTTGCAAGTGGAAATCATCATTTGCCATCCGGTCTCCATAAGCATGGGTACCTTATACTCTTTTTCACGCGAAAGTTTTGTGCCAGTGGTAACCACCGCATCACCCATTCCCTCTGTACCAATAGGTGTGCGAAACGTTTTTCTAAGGTCCTGTTTACCACCCATGCATTTGGTTAAAAGGTCAATAACAAATAATAGGTGGTGTGGTGTGAGGGTAGCTTTCGGGTCAAGTCCGATTTGGTCAGCTTTAATATCGGGAGGAAGAAAAGGCAAACCCGCAAACCACGTCCGTCAAATTGGCAACTTCAAATGTGGGGGAGGGGACTGGAGGGATGTGCTGCCGGATTTTCATATATTCGTTCGTACTCTATCTAGATGATTTTGATCGATCTTACAACGTTTTGTACTTTTTCTACTTTTGTACTTTTTTGTACTTTTTCTTTTGTAATTTTTGTAATAAATTCTGTTTTAAAAGCAAACATTTGTCTGACTTTTGTTCCAACGACGGAGGATGCGGGCAAAAATTGTTCGGATCTGCTACGAATAACGAATTGATTTGGCAATCCGCCAGAGCAAACGGGACAAAATACATAAACGGCGGAGAAATCATGACGGGGGTAACGCTAACTCCGAGCTGCGAGGTAAATTTTTGCCATCTGCTCCAATGGAAAAAATTTACCTCGCAGCTCGGAGTTTGGGTTACCCCCGGCATGATCTCTCCGCTGAACCTGCGTAAGTGCGTAAAGTGCGAAAAGTGCGTTCATTTTCAGAATGGTCCGCGCCAAAAATCGTAGCAAAACGAAGGTGGGAGCGGAGGCGCGAAAGTGGTGTTCAATTTGTTGAACATTCCTTGCCTGAATATCCGAGATTTTTCATTTAAGCGCGATTTTAGAACTGAAATTGTCGACAGTTCTGGTAGCTCAGTGGCAAAGCACTGGTCTGAAAGATCTCAAGATCTTGGGGTCGATTCTCGTCAACGGCAATTTTTTTTAATTTTCGTTTGGCTCTTGTTTGCTTAAAACACATCACAGATGGAAAAACAACCATGGACATGATTTTGAAATTTTCCAGACATGCGAATTCGTGTGCCTGTTTTCCAGTTGTTGACAACAGGGGATGAGGCCTCAAGCCATTGCAGGTCGGTGCCCATGATTGCAAAGGGAGGGCCAGCGAAAGTTTCGGATCAGCTTTGCACCAGAAGTGCACATTTTAAAACCAGGAGCGGAACGACCAGCAAACCGGCAGATCGTGGTCACAGAAACTAAAATTGGAAAAATCTCAGAAAAGTAGAATTATCAAAAGATTGAGAGCTGAAAACCGACAGAGTTTCGAAAATTGAGCCCCCAGTTCAAAAAATCCGAATTCCGATTTTTGCACAAATTTGCAGATCCCCGTCTGTAAAAAGCGCGCGGACCATTCTGAAAATGAACAGACTTTAGATTAACTCGTCAAACTGTAAAATAGACAGTTTGGTGCTCCTCAACCACCATGGCGTGCTGACAGGCATACGGCCGGTGTCTCAGCGAGGAGCTCGGACGTCATTTGCCGACTCTCAACACAGCAACATCAACAGAATTCTCCACACAACACGCGTGCACTCAACACCTGCACGTTTGGTTTCCCAAGTCAGCGTCGTATATGAAGATGAAGTATGAACTGCTGAAGACATTATTTTACGCATCGTCAATTAGATTATCAGAGCACCGAAGTTTTCACTTGTGCTCATCAGAGATTTTCAAAATTTTCAAATTGTTATTATTCTTATTTTCATTTTTATTCGTAATTGCAATTTCTCACAAAATGTTCAAAATGTGACACGTCAATATGATAAAAAGCAAATGCATTAAAAAACTTAAAAAAAAAGAAGAAAAACACGAGGCGAGGTGGTGCAGACAAATATGGAGAACCGGGTGGCAAAGAGTTCCAGTCCAAGGCGGTCAGGGTGAAGAAGCCGTTGAAATGCGGGGAAATGGAGCTGATTGGGTACTGAATGTGAAGATGATATGCTGAGTGCGCCTGGGAGTAGAGGGAATCAGGGTAAAAGCTGCAGGGAGATTTATGGAGACCTTGGAATTAAGTTAAGTTCGTCATGAAGAAGTTGTCATTTGCAGGTATCTTCTAAAAAGGAGCTGCAATGCGATGGGTTAGTACCAATTATGTCCATTATTTGGCAAAGTTTCTGCAAGAACATAAACACGAACATGGGTCAATCCCTCTTTTCTGCAAAAAAGAAATTCAACGAAGAAAAAAAAATCAAATGAAACGAAGATTAATTTCGCTTTTCCCATTGTAGACGACGATTAACGACGTTCAAATGCAGCCTTTATTTGAAAAAGAAAATTGGAAGGCGCGGATAACTTTTGCAGCGATTTGATCTTTGATCGGTGTGCTGTGGTTAACGAGGTTTGAAATTTGAGCCACGACTTTTTTCGAATTCGACCCAATGGGCCGATTTTTTAAACGAAGCCCATCTTTTAGGCCGCGGATTGTCTCTTTTTTAAATGCAATTTTGTGTTTAAAGGAAAAGAATCTGCGGCCTAAAAGATGGCCTTTTTAAAAATGGGATTCTTTTAAAAAATTGTCCCGATGTGCACAAGGAGTGCCAATCTCCGAACTACGAAAACATGAAACGAGAGCTGCAGGTGATAAAACATTGGTTGTCGTTAAAATATGGATACCTGAACACCTGCGGATGCCCCTTCAACATTATCCCATCCTGACTTAACCTATAACCTCTTCAATAACATGTCCAGGTGTCCATATTTTTAGGGAATAACCAAAACATTATTTGCGGACATGCCGGACACATCCCTGCGCAAACAATTACATGATGGCCACATATTGGTGCCTATGGGCAGGCCCGTGTGATCATTAGGGCCCATCAATGGCTGTTGGCCTGCACAAGCCAAGGCCCAAGCAAAACCTCGATAACAAAGCAAAGATAACAATCTTATGCAATCTTTTTCAGAGTGGAAAATTTATGAGGCTCGCTTGTAATCGAATGGTGGCTAAGTGTGTAAAGACAACCTTCAGCCAATGTCACCTGCGGACTGCGTGCCAGGCTGTGTTGGCACCGGCTCTCTCTTCACAATGGTTGCTCAATTGCATTGGTTGGGCTAAATGGTACCAGGCTGTACCAGGCATCGCAATCGCTGATGAAGGGGAGGGCATTCGGGGACGGGACACCTGTTTTGCAAACTTGGTCTTTCGTACCAGGCCGTGCCAGGCACTGCTCATGATCAGCCATTTTGCGCAAGCAGGCAAGAAAGACCCTAACAATTACACCTAATCACCTTCGCACAAGCCAACTATACAGCCTATATCACTTCTAGGCTAATCGTTTAAGGCTCCGAGTTGCAACAGACAAAGGCGATGATTAACATTCAATGCTAGTGGAATTGGTAATTGCCTAGTGTCTGGCAATGTTAGGCTCCTCAGGCGACAAGGAAAGGAGGCTTAAGTAAGCGCACCACATACCTACGTAAAGCAATTATCGTGCCAGGCTGTGCCAGGCTTGAAATGCGCATGCCGAGACGTAGGCCTATTCGCTGAGAAAGGGAACTAAAAAAAGGTATTCGTGCCAGGCTGTGCCAGGCTCCGTTTCACTGAAAGCCTGTGCGAAAAACAAGCTCAGGCTATGCAGGTGCACTAAACCAAGGACAAAAAACAAAATGGTCGTACCAGGCGGTGCCAGGCACCGAATCTCAAAGCAATACTAGGTGTTTACCGAAATGGGCTTTCTAAATCGGTCAGAAAAGAAAGCTGGCATTTGGCTGTCAGAAAAGAAAGCTAGCATTTGGCTCTTTGGTGAAACCTGCTTTGAAACTTTTACTACCGGGGTGGTTCAAAAAGATGTTGGACGTTCATATCCACGAATTGATGGAACCATGCTTCTGCCCTTATTTTCGCCTTTAACATTCCTCGGGTGGCTAAGTGGCCCACAGAAATCAAATCAAGATTTCACAAAGAAAAAACACAATCGCAGGTGTCGTTAACTTAAAAATAAATACCAATCGACTCTTAATCAAAGTCGTCGCTGATGCAGATTGTTTGCATTCAAAGCAGACATTGTCAGCTTTGAATGTTGTATATTTTTCTGAATGTTTCATGGGCTTAATGTTCATGAGCTTCCCATGCAACAACTCTTCTGAAGCAACGTGAGATCCAACCCAGCGCCTTCATGGATAAAATGGCGCATATCCCGTGAATCGCCGCCTGGAAAATATTATAATAGTGGAATTTGAACATCTGCCTTTTTCTCTGTAGCCAATGCTATCAAGCAGGTGTCCCCCAGGGCACTGTTCCAGGCTCATTTATATCAGATTTGTGCACGATTGTGATCTTTTTTGCACAAACGAATTGCCAACGCTCTTAAAACTGGCTTGCAAGTTCGAATATGTAGAGAGGCCTACTCGGAGGTGAAAAAAAAAGAAAAAGTTTCCTTCACAGACTTTTCCATGTGCCCCACAGTTTCCATCGGAGAGCGACCACAACGTCAAAAACCATGCTGTCAAACGTCCCCCAGCTTCAAGACGCCAGAAATTAAAAAAACCCCATCCCGTGTCACAATTACAAAAGCGTCGAAACGACAAATATGAGACAGATTGAGTTTGTTGAAAGACATTTCACTCTAATTTTTAAAACAAACGTAATTTTTAACTCATTTTTCCCGAAGACAATAAGCGACTGGAATGCTCTCCCTGCCACCTCATCACTCATCTCCCGATCGCGAGTTCTCCTGGCGTCGCACCACTCTTAAATTAGTTGCATTCTTTGGTGCTGTATTTTATTTCGCTCATTTGTTATTGTATTTTAGTTCTTTGCCATTGTTTTTTTTATTCAATGTGACGATGACAATTTGTCGAAGTTTTTAGTGTGTTCTTGTGTGCTACCAGATTCCTTGCGGCAGTATTGTCGAAATAACAATATATAATAAATACACACCAAACCACACTGTAGAAAACTCAAAACACAAAATGCCACAATTTCAAAATGACAGACAAAGAATTAAATTTTTCTGATGACATTTTCACACCTTTCTTGACACCTGACGGAAAGAAACGCCAGAGGAAACAGTCTCTGTGATGGATAAAGGATCCTTGAGATGATTTCAGCCGACGTATATGCTTTATCCCATTGTCAATCACATGCACTGAGCTTGAACGTAAAAATACGTTTTTTTATAAACGGTGTGATTTTTTCTCTGCTTTTTTCTTCTCCGACTAAAAATGCAGGAGCCGCTATTTGATTTTTTTTGTTTTATCCCTATTTTTTGTTTTTGCCCAGTTTCCTGAATTGTCTGTTTTTCCATGTCTGACATATTCGCATCAAGGGCAGCGAATAATTTTGAAAACATATCTTTATGAATGAATAGCGAATTTTCTGGATGTGCTGGTCTTGTGTAAATTAAATTTCTATGCAGCGCTATTCTATTTCCGTTGTCAACGAAGCTCGCATCCATCTGAGCTGAATATTGACAATTGTTCAGTCGAAGGTGGTGCATTCGTGCGAGTGGGTACAGGTATACCTGCAGTGTGGATCTAGATGCTGCTGAGAGTTTCACTCCCTGCTGGTGTCAGCACACCGAAAAATCACCTTTGCTCAAGATGGTCAACAATGTCTGAAACAAGCCAGATTCAAGCAACATCCCGCCAGAATACCATCTGCACAAATTCCAACAATTCAGGGTTGACCAATTTTCATTGCCAAAATTTGAGCCATTTTTATGCTTGGTTAGACGACCCTGTCCATTTCCAGCTTTTCCGCCGTTTTTTTTTTCATATAAAAATGGACATGACTGATATTCATAAAGTTTGATCCCTTTGAAAGAAACTTATCGAAATCTAACGTTTGTTGGAAGAACTTGCTTCTTCATTATCCCCCGCACCTGCAGGTGCTTTGTTTGAGTTAATTTGCACCAAGCTGGTGAAGCAAACAGACTGGAAAAAGGCCATTGTTGTACCCATTCCCAAGAAAGATCTCCGAAAACCGGAGGGGTATCGATCTATTTACCTCACTGATATCTTTTCCGAACTTTTCGAACGGGTTGTTGTGAACTTCAAAGATTTTTTTCTGAACAGTGCAGACTCCTTCACCCGAGCCAGTTCGATTTCCGCCAACTCGAAACCCAGCTTATCCTCCTTGTGGATGAAATTATTTGTTCGCTGGTAAAAAGATTCCCGTTAGTGCCATATTCCTTGATTTGACAAAAGCTATTGATCTGGTTTCTCATACAAAACTCCCGTTCAAGTCACGTTATCCGAATGTGGCCTAACAACTCGTTAAAATTATCGGCTCCTTCTTTGCAGAAGCATGTTACTGCAGAGGGTATGATGGTACCTTGTCGGAGTCATCAAAAATAACTTCTGGGGTCCCTCAAGGTGGCGTATTCGGCCCATTTTGTTTCTGGTTTACACATTCGAAGATGTGGTCCAATCATTTGAACGATCGACCGCGCTGACCTCGCATCTGATCTTACGTAATGCAATTGTAGCTCTTGCGAGAAGTGGGGAATAAATATCAAATGCAGTGCAGTATGTCAATGGTCACGCAGTCTAAAAAGGAGATACTCATCTAAGGAGCTAAGCTCAAGGCCTACATGTCACTAGTTTTGCCGATTATTAAATATATGCAGCCTCAATTTGGGATCCCTCAAGTCAAGAACTCATCTCCAAACTTCAAATGTTTCAAAGGAGGGCTGCACGCATAATAACAGGCCGTTTCCCACTAATGTTAGTGTTAGCATAGCGAAGTAGAAGGATATAGTGTGCGCACGAGCGCTTGTTGCGCGTTCCGTCCGCAGGTTGGCGCTAATGTCGAAAGAGGGACGACTCCGTAAAAAGGCAATGCGTTTTGATGGCGGAACACCATTGCAAATGGGAATGAATCAAGCGGATTTTCTGAGAAATTGTCATGCAAACGATCTTGAATTTGATCGGGGAAACCGCGAAGACGTCCGTGAACACCGTCAACGAGCACAAGGGCCGTTCGTTTCGGAGCTATGGTCCTTGAATGGTAAGACATTCGGAAAGGGGGAGTGATCCTGATAGTCGCTGAAACACTTGGAAAATAGACCGGGAACGTCCCTGAGTGAGATCGGGGAAACCCAGAAGATCCCCCATGAACAAATGGGAAAGGTTACCAGGGCCGTCCGGTTCGGTGGGGGACACACAAAAAAGAGGGAATGATCCAAAAAGTCAGTGAACACTGGGAAACAGGCCAGGTTCGACCCTGGATTTTGTCGGAGAAACCTGGAAAACCCCCCGGGAGCAACCGTGAAAGGTCACTCAGCGCCGTCCAGTTTTGGCACTATGGACCCCGAATAGTGGGGGGACACGAAAAAAAGAGGGAATGGTCAAAAAAGTTGGTGAAACACTCGTAAATAGTCCAGGAACGATCCTGAATTTTGATTGGGGCAAACCATGAAGACAGCCGTGAAAGGTCAAGCCGTCAGGTTCGCAGTTGTGAAAACTTGAAATAACAGGTGGAATACCTCGGCCAAGAACGACCCTGGGATTGATGGGAATATCCGAAACCCTCTGGCAACAACCATGGCCGGTCATCCATAGTCAAACTTGCACAAGCGAAATAAACATTCGTCGTCAGCGGTCAAATGAATTTGGAGTTCGTTTGAGCTGTTCGCGGGCGCGCAATCATTTTCGTTGAGCTCAGGGCCTCCTCTTCAAAAAGTGTCCCTGGTTGTTTCTTCTTGAACATTCCTGGGTGTTCCTGACTCTTCCAGGGATTATCAGTCAGGCCAATCCCCGATTCGATTCGGGATCATTCTCTGCCCATCTCTAAGTTCTTCACCATGAGGATCATTCGATGTTTTGATGCTTTTCCAAACTTCCATCCCTCTTTTGAAATGTTAAAAATTCCTTGTTTTTTCCTGGGACCCCCATGTTTTGGAGGGTCATTGCTCCGAACCGGACGGACTCAGGCACAGCTCAAGATTTTTCCCTTGGGCTGGGTTCTGGACCCTCGATCAACTGCTGGAGTAGTCCCCACCCGGGGACAGCATCTATGATGAGCGCAGGGTGACCGTTTTATGGTTGTTCTCGGAGGGGTTTTCGGGCATCCCGGATCAAATTCAGGGTGGTGGCTGTTCCCCGACGATTTCCACGTGTTCCACCGACTTTCAGGGCGTTTCCCTTTTTCGGCAGTCTCGCCTGCCAACAGGGAGGCCATTATAGATCCGAACCAGACAACCCTGAGTGACTATTCAGGGTTGTATACCCGGAGGTTTTCGGGTGCTGCCGATGAAATCATTCAGAGTCGTTTCTGGGTCATTCCGTGTTTTTCGGGGGGCCGCGCGCCCACTATAACCTTCCGGTCAATAAGCAATTTGGCACCGACCATTTTTCCATTTTCAGTGGGTTTCACCCGCAGTTTTGGGTGGCCTTGGCCAGATGATGTGGCGATCATACGCCATACAGGCTTCCGTTTCCGGCGGAAAATAATTGCACAGATTGAAACAACCTTCATGTTCCGCGGGCACTCATCAAAGGCTTGTTTGGGCTTTGTGAGATTTTTCCGCCGTTGTTTCAAGCGTTCCGTTCCAGGAAAAATACAAACTGAAGAAGTTTAGGATGCAAAGCAGGACCACCCATACAAGGTCTCTGCAGGTTTCCTGGAATTCTTGGGAAAAACGTCGCAATTGTGTTGGTCGTTTTCGCTCTCAGTTCCGGCCAATTTCATATAAAAAGTAAGAGTTTGAGCTTGACGTTTTTTGGCCTGTCAGTCAACAATTGGTGTCAGTTGCGAGCACTTACGCTCCTGTTTGGAAATTAGACTTCTGCTTTGTGCACACTAGTTTCCGAGTCTTGTACTTACCACTTTTGGACTCAACAGTATCTTGGCTTCAGCGTTGTCAGTTTAAAACTCCGATCAGTAAAAGGAGGAGGTAAGTAAGTACTAAGTCATGGGCGTTTCAGTTGAGTGAAAAATTTTAATCGCAGACTTCGAAAACCTGAAAAAATCCATGTTTTGTGAAAAATTGAAATTGTCTGAAAAATTAATCATTTTCCAGTAATTTGTGGCCAGTAATTTTGTGAAGAATATTCTGGACCACCTATTGGCATCATGTGCCTGTTATTCTTTGTTGGAAATATACGTGCATCATGCGTGGAACTTTGTTGTTGGTAATCTTTGTTCTTTCCCTGTTCCCAAATTCCAAAGAGGGATCTTAATTTGTTGACTGTTCCCACAACTCTTGTGAAAAGGCCCTGCAATTTTGTTGAGAAACACTTTTACCAAAGTGATTAGCCAACTTGTCCAAAATAGTGCATGGAAGTTCACACTTTCTCGGTTGAGCTCCCCTTTCCAGATTTTCTATCTGTGTGCAACTGAAGCAAATCATGCGCAATTATTCTTCACATGTGTGTCACTGTATGGGCTCACTGTGGGTTCCCATTGTCAATAATTCGGTACCACAGTAGTGTGTGTTCCCAAATGTGTAATTTCAGTTTCTGACGTCACCTGTCAGAAGTCAGCATCTGGAGCAAGGGTCCAACAGCCAGATGAAACCATTTGAAAGGGGTTCAAACCAAGGGACCCGCCAGTACGATGAAGCTGTGGTCCAATCTTCCAAGGCAATTCAACCTCAACACTAACTGAAACGCCATCAGAACTAACGAAGTAAGTGGTCGTTTATAGTGTCTTTAGTTGAAATTCCTAGCATAAGCATAGCCATTAACTCCAAAGCATAGCCATCAACACTAATATTGTTGGTCATGAGCTCTGAGTGAACCCGATGGACAGAGAATCCACACCACTGAAGAAGTGAATCAGAAAAATCTTTCAGAGCGTTCTGTGTGATGTAATTGTGTAAACTCCTCATGTCAAATTTGTTGAAAACAAGCAATGTAAATAGATGTAAATAAAATTGATTCAGATGTGTGTTGAAATCAAAGTCAGATGTTTTAATCCAACTGATTAAAACTGATAGGATAATGGCAACAATCAGAAATACTGACATACACAGGATGTGCCAAATTGAGCACACTTCCTTGGCAACTTTGGAATTTCAAAAAATTCAAAAGTCACCTTTCTTTTAGAGGGGGGATATAACCTTCCGGTCAATAAGCAATTTGGCCCGACCATTTTTCCATTTTCAGTGGGTTTCACCCGCAGTTTTGGGTGGCCTTGGCCAAGTGATGTGGCGATCATACGCCATACAAGCTTCCGTTTCCGGCGGAAATAATTGCACAGATCGAAACAACCTTCATGTTCCGCGGCACTCATCAAAGGCTTGTTTGGGCTTTGTGAGATTTTCCGCCGTTGTTTCAAGCGTTTCCGTTCCAGGAAAAATACAAACTGAAGAAGTTTAGGATGCAAAGCAGGACCACCCATACAAGGTCTCTGCAGGTTTCCTGGAATTCTTGGGAAAACGTCGCAATTGTGTTGGTCGTTTTCGCTCTCAGTTCCGGCCAATTTCATATAAAAAGTAAGAGTTTGAGCTCTTGACGTTTTTTGGCCTGTCAGTCAACAATTGGTGTCAGTTGCGAGCACTTACGCTCCTGTTTGGAAATTAGACTTCTGCTTTTGTGCACACTAGTTTCCGAGTCTTGTACTTACCACTTTTGGACTCAACAGTATCTTGGCTTCAGCGTGTCAGTTTAAAACTCCTGATCAGTAAAAGGAGGTAAGTAAGTACTAAGTCATGGGCGTTTCAGTTGAGTGAAAAATTTTAATCGCAGACTTCGAAAACCTGAAAAAAATCCATGTTTTGTGAAAAATTGAAATTGTCTGAAAAATTAATCATTTTCCAGTAATTTGTGGCCAGTATTTTGTGAAGAATATTCTGGACCACCTATTGGCATCATGTGCCTGTTATTCTTTGTTGGAAATATTACGTGCATCATGCGTGGAACTTTGTTGTTGGTAATCTTTCTTCTTTCCCTGTTCCCAAATTCCAAAGAGGGAATCTTAATTTGTTGACTGTTCCCACAACTCTTGTGAAAAGGCCCTGCAATTTTGTTGAGAAAACACTTTTACCAAAGTGATTAGCCAACTTGTCCAAAATAGTGCATGGAAGTTCAACTTTCTCGGTGAGCTCCCCTTTCCAGATTTTCTATCTGTGTGCAACTGAAGCAAATCATGCAATTATTCTTCACATGTGTGTCACTGTATGGGCTCACTGTGGGTTCCCATTGTCAATAATTCGGTTACCACAGTGTGTGTTCCCAAATGTGTAATTTCAGTTTCTGACGTCACCTGTCAGAAGTCAGCATCTGGAGCAAGGGTCCAACAGCCAGATGAAACCATTTGAAAGGGGTTCAAACCCCAAGGGCACCCGCCAGTACGATGAAGCTGTGGTCCAATCTTCCAAGGCAATTCAACCTCAACACTAACTGAAACGCCATCAGAACTAACGAAGTTAAGTGGTCGTTATAGTGTCTTTAGTTGAAATTCCTAGCATAAGCATAGCCATTAACTCCAAAGCATAGCCATCAACCTGAATATTGTTGGTCATGAGCTCGTGAACCCGATGGACAGAGAATCCACACCACTGAAGAAGTGAATCAGAAAAATCTTTCAGAGCGTTCTGTGTGATGTAACTTGTGTAAACTCCTCATGTCAAATTTGTTGAAACAAGCAATGTAAATAGATGTAAATAAAATTGATTCAGATGTGTGTTGAAATCAAAGTCAGATGTTTTAATCCAACTGATTAAAACTGATAGGATAATGGCAACAATCAGAAATACTGACATACACAGGATGTGCCAAATTGAGCACACTTCCTTGGCAACTTTGGAATTTCAAAAAATTCAAAAGTCGCCTTTCTTTTAGAGGGGGGATATAACCTTCCGGTCAATAAGCAATTTGGCACCGACCATTTTTCCGTTTTCAGTGGGTTTCACCCGCAGTTTTGGGTGGCCTTGGCCAGATGATGTGGCGATCATACGCCATACAGGCTTCCGTTTCCGGCGGAAATAATTGCACAGATTGAAACAACCTTCATGTTCCGCGGCACTCATCAAAGGCTTGTTTGGGCTTTGTGAGATTTTTCCGCCGTTGTTTCAAGCGTTTCCGTTCCAGGAAAAATACAAACTGAAGAAGTTTAGGATGCAAAGCAGGACCACCCATACAAGGTCTCTGCAGGTTTCCTGGAATTCTTGGGAAAACGTCGCAATTGTGTTGGTCGTTTTCGCTCTCAGTTCCGGCCAATTTCATATAAAAAGTAAGAGTTTGAGCTCTTGACGTTTTTTGGCCTGTCAGTCAACAATTGGTGTCAGTTGCGAGCACTTACGCTCCTGTTTGGAAATTAGACTTCTGCTTTTGTGCACACTAGTTTCCGAGTCTTGTACTTACCACTTTTGGACTCAACAGTATCTTGGCTTCAGCGTTGTCAGTTTAAAACTCCTGATCAGTAAAAGGAGGTAAGTAAGTACTAAGTCATGGGCGTTTCAGTTGAGTGAAAAATTTTAATCGCAGACTTCGAAAACCTGAAAAAATCCATGTTTTGTGAAAAATTGAAATTGTCTGAAAAATTAATCATTTTCCAGTAATTTTGTGGCCAGTAATTTTGTGAAGAATATTCTGGACCACCTATTGGCATCATGTGCCTGTTATTCTTTGTTGGAAATATTACGTGCATCATGCGTGGAACTTTGTTGTTGGTAATCTTTCTTCTTTCCCTGTTCCCAAATTCCAAAGAGGGAATCTTAATTTGTTGACTGTTCCCACAACTCTTGTGCAAGGCCCTGCAATTTTGTTGAGAAAACACTTTTACCAAAGTGATTAGCCAACTTGTCCAAAATAGTGCATGGAAGTTCAACTTTCTCGGTGAGCTCCCCTTTCCAGATTTTCTATCTGTGTGCAACTGAAGCAAATCATGCAATTATTCTTCACATGTGTGTCACTGTATGGGCTCACTGTGGGTTCCCATTGTCAATAATTCGGTTACCACAGTGTGTGTTCCCAAATGTGTAATTTCAGTTTCTGACGTCACCTGTCAGAAGTCAGCATCTGGAGCAAGGGTCCAACAGCCAGATGAAACCATTTGAAAGGGGTTCAAACCCCAAGGGCACCCGCCAGTACGATGAAGCTGTGGTCCAATCTTCCAAGGCAATTCAACCTCAACACTAACTGAAACGCCATCAGAACTAACGAAGTTAAGTGGTCGTTATAGTGTCTTTAGTTGAAATTCCTAGCATAAGCATAGCCATTAACTCCAAAGCATAGCCATCAACCTGAATATTGTTGGTCATGAGCTCGTGAACCCGATGGACAGAGAATCCACACCACTGAAGAAGTGAATCAGAAAAATCTTTCAGAGCGTTCTGTGTGATGTAACTTGTGTAAACTCCTCATGTCAAATTTGTTGAAACAAGCAATGTAAATAGATGTAAATAAAATTGATTCAGATGTGTGTTGAAATCAAAGTCAGATGTTTTAATCCAACTGATTAAACCACCAATGGGGATATCATAGCTTCGAACCGGACAACCCTGACTGACCGTTCAGAGTTGTTTTCGGGTGGCTACTGATTAATTATTCAGGGTTGTTCCCGGCCGATTTCCAATCGTTTCACCGACTTTCAGGGTCATTTCCTGTTTTTCGGGGGGTCTCGCCCACCAATTGGGGCCTTAGCTCCGAACCGGACAGCCATGAGTTACCGTTTAAGGTTGTACCCGGGGGTCTCCGGAGTTTTCCGATCTTTTCAGGGTCGTTTCTGGCCGATTTTCCAAATGTTTGTACTTCTTTTAGTGCCATTGCCTATTTTCGGGGTCTCCCACAATTCGGGGGCTACAGTTCAGAAAAGGACGGCCCTGGGTGATCTTTTGTTCCAGAGGTCATTTGGGATTTCCCCTACGTAATTCAGGGTACGTTCCCGGATTATTTCGCAAAGTTTGGGATTCCCTTTTTGGTAAACACGCACTGCGACTGACTGCGCGTCGATCTCATCTGCGTCTTTCTCGTCCCTCTTTCGACGGTGGCGCCGCAGTTGCAGCAGAAATCCGCAGTCCACTCTCTGTCCATTGAAAAGAGCCTTTGCGCGCACACTATTAGACTTCTACTCCGCTATGGTGTTAGTGTGCTCTTGAGTGATTTGAATCTCGAACCGTTCATAACCAGAAGGAAGTCGCACAGATTGAGTTTATTCAAAGACATATCATAATAAAGACATATTTTTTCCGATCGCGATATCTCCTGGCGCCACACCACTGCAAAATGATTTGTGTTGCTGCGTTTGTGCTTTTTTCCATTTTTTGCATGCTTTTAATTCGATATGACGAAGCATATCTGTATGTTTGTGTAATTTTGTCTGTCACCAGAATCTATCCCAGTGTCAGCATTGTCAACAATTAATGAGGACTCTCCTCCATCTTCTTCCCCATATTGTATTGGCGACCGGGCTTTGGAAATGGTCAAATAGTTTCAGGTATTTTTGGGATAGGCCCCCTAATTTTGACAAGTGACTCGAGCTGCAGTGCTCGTGTGTCTCAACCAAGATCAGCAAAGCGTCCGCCGCGTTTGGGCAGAAAAGATCGACATTTTGAAAATGCATATTACAGAGAAATAATAAAAGCTTGCTTATGTTTCCCTTGTTCTCCCAATATTGAAAGTTGCTTGTATAAAGGTTGCTTAGGAGGGTTTCAAGTGCATAAATGCCTTATCATTAAATTCTCTGCGAGGGTTAAGGAATAGGGATAATATAGTGGAAAAAAGCAAAGACTTCATGAAATGCCGAAATTGCTGATTTTTTAGTTCAGTGTTTTCAATTGATTGTTCTTTTTCACTGCGTTATTTTTGTGACTTCCGAAAAGGAAAGCCAAATCGGGCTAAGGTCCCGGCCTTTCTTCAAGAATTCTTTTGTTGATTGTAAATGTGTTTTTGGAAATAAAGGCAAATTCATTCATTCAAAGCTATATTCGTGTATGTGCATTTGCTGTTTGGCACTCGCCAGAATTCGACCGTTCAGAATTTTTCATCAGAGGGAGAGAACTTACATAATTTTATTCATATGATATTTAAAAAAAAGTTAACCAACCCTCACCAACAAGATTTGACCCTTATGCACACAAATTACCGAGAAGTTTTGACCTTTCCCCATGAAGAAGTCGCACGAAAAAATGTGACCCAACCTTTTGATGAATGTTAGGCCCACCAAAATATAAAAAATAGGCAAAGTTTCACATTGAGCAAGCATTCATCTCGAAATTTGTCTGGACTTACATTTCGTCGGAGATTTCAGAGGGTTCAAGATTGCCTGGCAACTTTTGACTGTAAACGAGGGGGATTTGACCACTTGGCCACAAATTTTGACAAATATTTTCGAGTTGCCGACAGCATAAGATTGGCGGGTCTCAGAAATACAGATATGACCTCTGTCCCATTGGCCCTAGAACGCAGTAGAAATTGAAGTTTCACCTTCGGATAGCGAGATCGCTGATTTTTGCCCTTCGATGGCAAATCATGGCCAGGAACGCATGGCAAAACCGCGGTGTATCCACCGTAAACCCACATCATAGTTGCGAAATGCGAACGCTGTGGAAATTAAAATTCCTGCTGCTCAAAGGCTACTCGTGCAGCGCCGGGCAAATCATTTGCCTATGGTATTTTTACCATCCTATAGTAAACCTATATCCTGCTTTTGGAAAAATCCTAGAAACAATTTGAAACGACCGCATACTTTGTTTTCTGAGCCGGGTTGTACCCATCAATTAATCGCCAATAAAACGAGTATTTAATTGTTGGCCCATCTCTTCGACTGAATCTTCCTCTCGCGAAGACCTCTCCCACCTTCTGCACACGGGTAGCAAGAGATTTCCCTTCTTGGAAAGACGTCTGCAAAGACTCAGAGAATGCATCCCCAGCGAGCAGCATTATAAAACCAGACTGCAAGACTCGATTGACCTCAGGTTACTCTGATCATCTTTGGTGTTTGGTTCGAATTTGACTCGACTTAGCACATGGGGTAGAGAGCAACCACGAGTATTGATTGAGCTAGGTTTCCGTTGTGTGTGGCTCGGCGCCGGCCACGTCTCTATTCGAATTTCTGATTTTTGACTTGATTTATTTGAATGTCTGATTTTTTGACTTGATTTTTCTTGCTTGTTGGTTCCATTTTCTTTTCATTTTTCTGTTGTTTTTTCCATTCTCTTGATTTGGAGATTTTTGTAATTTTTGTGTTTGTTACGTTTGGTTGCTTTTTTGAGATGGCTCGGACCACGATAAGGTAAGAAAAACATTCTCCGCTCTTCAATCTTTCTTTTTATAAACAGAGCTGACAATTACCAACCACATGATGAGAAAAATATTATTTCTGGAAAAAGTAGAGACCACATGGTACTCGTATTTTTGCGTCTCAAAAATTTCGCCATTTTGTTTTTAGCAGTGCAAAATTAGGCCGTACATTTCCTGGGCCTCAGACGTCAGTAATCGCAGATTTGTTACTCAATGGCTGCATTCCATTTTTGATCGAAATACATCAGAACGTCCAAGTTCCATCAGAACGACTATCTATTGCGGTTTTTGGGCTTTTTCAGACATGAGCACTCACCAAGTACCCTTAAAAAGCCGTCCAAGTTCCATCAGAACGACTATCTATTGCGGTTTTTGGGCTTTTTCAGACATTAGCACTCACCAAGAAGTACCCTTAAAAATCCGTTCAAGTTCCATCAGAACGACTATCTATTGCGGTTTTTGGGCTTTTTCAGACATTAGCACTCACCAAGAAGTACCCTTAAAATCCGTTCAAGTTCCATCAGAACGACTATCTATTGCGGTTTTTGGGCTTTTTCAGACATTAGCACTCACCAAGAAGTACCCTTAAAAATCCGTTCAAGTTCCATCAGAACGTATATCTATTGCGGTTTTTGGGCTTTTTCAGACATTAGCACTCACCAAGAAGTACCCTTAAAAATCCGTTCAAGTTCCATCAGAACGACTATCTATTGCGGTTTTTGGGCTTTTCAGACATTAGCACTCACCAAGAAGTACCCTTAAAAATCCGTTCAAGTTCCATCAGAACGACTATCTATTGCGGTTTTTGGGCTTTTTCAGACATTAGCACTCACCAAGAAGTACCCTTAAAAATCCGTTCAAGTTCCATCAGAACGACTATCTATTGCGGTTTTTGGGCTTTTTCAGACATTAGCACTCACCAAGAAGTACCCTTAAAAATCCGTTCAAGTTCCATCAGAACGACTATCTATTGCGGTTTTTGGGCTTTTTCAGACATTAGCACTCACCAAAAGTACCCTTAAAAATCCGTTAAGTTCCATCAAACGACTATCTATTGCGGTTTTGGGCTTTTTCAGACATTAGCACTCACCAAGAAGTACCCTTAAAAATCCGTTCAAGTTCCATCAGAACGACTATCTATTGCGGTTTTTGGGCTTTTTCAGACATTAGCACTCACCAAGAAGTACCCTTAAAAATCCGTTCAAGTTCCATCAGAACGACTATCTATTACGGTTTTTGGGCTTTTTCAGACATTAGCACTCACCAAGAAGTACCCTTAAAAATCCGTTCAAGTTCCATCAGAACGACTATCTATTGCGGTTTTTGGGCTTTTTCAGACATTAGCACTCACCAAGAAGTACCCTTAAAAATCCGTTCAAGTTCCATCAGAACGTATATCTATTGCGGTTTTTGGGCATTTTCAGACATGAGCACTCACCAAGCAACCTCAAAAATCCGTCCAAGTTCCATCAGAATGACTATATCTATCGCTGTTTTTGGACATTTTCAGACATAAGCACTCACCAAGTACCCTTAAAAATCCGTCCACATTTCTGTTCGAATCTATTGCGGTCCTGTGGAGAGTTTTATAACAGAGAAATCCTGCGGTATGTCTAGTAGTAAAATACTCAGCTTTCTTTGACTGACTGTCATGAGGGAATGATGATTGGTAGCGGTTAATCGTTTCATTGGTTGCTGAAAGATATCCGTTGCCCAAGTGTTCGCACTGGAAGCAGACTTGGACAGAACAGCTGCGGACTATCGTTGACATAATTTCGCCCAGCATATGCAGAGCTTCCGAGAGTCACTGCTATTTGGTGAGACCATTTTTCTTCCACCAATAGCTGCCATCTGCTTCAGGGTAGCGAAAACATGGGACAGTTGAGAATGATAATTCTGTGAGCTTAAAAAGTCACCATGGGACACCGGGGCCAAATCAAATAGTTGGCACAGGGCAAAAGAATAAAAAGGCAAAAGTGTATGGGGGAAGCTTCAGGTCTTGAGATTTACCTGGGACATCAATATTTGAGACCGCTGACACCACCATCCGAATGCAGAATGGGAAAAACTGATCAGCATCCACAGTGCTGTCGTGTTACTCCCACTTTCTCGATCACTTAGTTACGGATTGGTTAGGTTATTCTTCCAGCGTTTGTGCAATATCAATTTCTCATGCACCTCAAATTGATTTCTCTAGCGCGTTTTCAAGAATCAAAATTATCCGGTAGTTCTGCAGAAGACAAGATAGACTGGTGGGTTAAAAAGTTCTTGTTTGTTTTTTTTTCTGAGAGCCAAGGTCTTTTTTGTCCAACAAGAGGTCTCCATGTGGCTCACTCCCTGTGTGACGACCATCTGCCACCAACGATTCAACTTCTTTCGGCTTCAAAGGCTCTTGGTGACTCAAAGAACCAAGTTGAGACTCTGTTATTCAACGGGTTCTTTTTTTGAGGAGAGAAATTGCAAATCTGTTCATATCGAGCCCATGCCTTCAGCTGTCTTCTGTTCCACCGTGCTTTTGTGTTCTGATTCACTGTCCCAATGCATGCATGCAGGCCTTTTTTCGATTTTTTGCTTACTTTTTTCAATGGGAATGCAAAGACTCCAAGCGGTTAAAAGACCTCCTCTCTTTTTTAACCTTCCAATGAACAAAAAATGGAAACTCAATGGTGTTTGATTTTCCCCCATATGGTCTGACAACGAACGACATGGAAGTACCAAATCGGTGACATTCGTGTATTAGAAAAGCAAGCAAAAAGAAGCCGACAAAGCCGGAAACATTTTTTCAACTTCCCAAGTTTTGTTCCGACTTTCACACCAGAACGTCAAAATTTACCCTTTACTGGGACAGTTCCGCAGTTCAGCAGAATAGAATCACTTATGAGTAGCTCAAAGTGTTAAAAATCCAACGAAATTCCCAGCATGCTAGAATTTTTTCTTGCTCGAAATCAAATTGTTGTTGAACGAAGAAAAGACTTCTGAGGGATAAACTTACGGAAAGTCTTCAGAGCATATTACGAATATGGGAAGACAGAGGCTGTCCGTTCTGCTGCATTTGCAGATGTGATGTGATTCATCACGCACGGAGAGAGACGTGTTGAAGTTCCGTTTGAAGAATCGATGCAACCTGAAAGCTTCTACCAGGGGAAAGACTTGCGACTCAGATTCCTGTTGACTTGAAAAATGGGAATTCCGGGGAAGAAATCCGGATTTTTCTGTTGGGGCATCTGGCATGCCACATTTAGGGTAAATTCAAGACCCGTGCATGCAGCAAACAAAATGAAAAATTCAAAGGTTATTCTCTAAGTGGCCAACCCCACTCGCACAACATGTTGCAAGTACCTATGCGTTTCCGTTCAAGGCAAGGGTTTCGCAGAGTACTACGCGGGAATGAGCCTTGACCAGCGGCTTGTGGACCTTATGGCACCGATTTTTTGCGGAACATCATGAGATGTGGCTACCCTGGACCGGCAATGTCCATTGACTCATTCTCCGTTTTCAGGTCCAAGTCCTTTCTGGAATCTTGTTCGCCGGAACATTGTGGAACATGGTCATCGGTTTCAATGGGTATCCAGGCCTTCGGACGAATTTGTGCAGCAATCCTATTCGCATCCTTTGCTTTCACCATAATGGCTGACCAGGATTTTACTTCACTCATGCCGTGCCAGTTGCAGACTGGATACTCGTCTGAGAGTTCATTTTCCGGGATGTCCACAGTCGGTTCTTTCCCCCTCTCTACCGGAGTTTATGCCGCCTCTTTGCGTCGTTCTCTTGGTGGGAGTGGTGTTAGATGTGATAAGAAGAGCAGCGGGATGGAAGGAGGTGACGAGAGCATGGCTGAAGTTCTCGACGACTTGGTGGAAACCGAAGTGGTTGGGGAGATGATTGAAGAGGGGGAAATGCTGTCGGAAGCTCTGGATGGCCTCGCTGAGGCCAACGACGATGAGCATGCCCTGTTTGAGAAGGCGCCGTCATCTCACGAAGATCAAGTGGAGGATGACGCTGTTGTGATCGTTGCTGGTCCCGGTGACGGACATCCCGATCTGATTGCTGTTGGCACTGGCTCCCCAGTTGCTGAAGATGCAACCGATTCGCCGGGAACATGGCGGCGACAGCCTGTGGAGGAAGGGAAATCAGCTTCTTCAGACAAGGAAACAGGCGGAGGTGGAAACAACGAGGCGATGACAATGCAACTGCTTTTCGGCAACTCCAGACCAACTGGGAACTCATTCGGTGCATACGCGATCTTTTCAGGTCAACCATCAAATCTGATCGATTCTTATGACAGAGAAGATCACGTTGATAATGATTTGGAAGATGCAGAGTTGGAGGAATTGCTTTCTCGTGGAGATTCGGAAAAGCAGGGTGTCGACTCCGGGAAAGAAGCTAAGTTTCTTGAGGATGTTATCGAGGATATGATAGGATATGGCGCAAGTGAAGAAGGGATGCTCCAATCGCTGCATGACGATATATTTCCAGATGGGAGCGAGACTGACCCGGAGGAAGAATTGGAGTTGGAAATTGTCTTTGAAGGTTTCAAGCCAGGGAGAAAGGTCAATGATGAGAACTCCGAGTTTGAAGAGGTTCTTGACAGTTTCAAACCGACAAAGAGGGTTATTGGTGAGATTTCAGAGTTGGAAGAGGTTACTGATGGGTTAAAAGCAGCAAGACGGGTCAATGATGAGAGTTCGGAGTTGGCACAGGTCATTGGTAATTTTAAACCAGGAAGAAGGATCAATGATGAGAGTTCCGAGTTGGAAGAGGTTCTAGACAGCTTCAAACCGACCAAGAGAGTTACTGACGAGATTTCAGAGTTGGAAGAGGTTGCTGATAGTTTCAAGGCAGCAAGGAGGGTCAATGATGATACTTCGGAGTTGGAAGAGGTCATTGGTAATTTCAAACCAGCACGAAGGATCAGTGATGAGAGTTCCGAGTTTGAGGAGGTTCTCGATAGTTTCAAACCGGCAAGAGTACCCAATCAGGAAGGTTCTGGGGATTCATTTGAGAATTTCAAACCTGCGAGGTCGAGAAGTCATTCATCTGGTGCCTTTGCTGTCTCGTCGGGCCAGTATTATGGCCACGATTCCACGGAGAGAATGCAGACCAGGAATAAGTTTGAGGGCCATCCAGAGCGCGAAGACGGAGAAAGGGCAAAGTTGGAAGGAAGTCCCACGGATGAGGAAGACGTATCGGAGATGCTGGAAGCAATGATGCTCGACCAGGTGGTGGATCAGATGGCGACGGACGAAGAAAGAACTCCTGAAGTTGACCTGGCGTTGGATGAGGCGCACGGTGGTGAGAGCTGTGATGATCTGGATACAAGCGAGGCAGACTTCGTTGACGGGGATCTAAAGATGCTTCGTGTTGTGCCATCAGAGCCCATGGTCCTCAAATTGGAACATACACCAGGGGCATTTGCCGTGCCATTCGATCTCCAACTTCATCGAGGTTTATCCGATTATGATAGATGCGAAATTGACGGAGAAATAGATGCGGACAGCGACAGCTATCGAGGCAGTGCCAAGGAAAAGGCAGAATTTGGGAAGTTAAGAGATATGCTCGTCTTGGACGACATAATGCTCGTTGGTATGGTTGGCAACATGCTTGAGGAGGACATGGAAGAGGCCAAGTATCTATCAACGATTTCTGGTAACGTCGATCAAGGAAATGATAAGGCGAAGTTTCTCCACGTGGTACCAACGGATAATTCTGAGACGAAGAATTACTGTGGAGCTTATGCTGTTCCATCCGGGGAGAGATACATCAGGGAATGCTACTTTAAAGGTATCGATGACGGTTCTGGCCATTCTTCTGAAGACAAATTGGTTGAAGAAGTTGAAGAGGATGAGCTGATTTTGGATGGACTCGACGATGGAGAGAGCCAGACGGAGGTCTACTTCGATTTGGACGAGCCGGAACTCGAGCTGATTGAGTCACCACTGGAAGTTTCCAGCTCTGAACATTACAACTCTGACTCATCCTGGCCAAACAAGCGTTCTTATGGGGCATACGCTGCAACCCCAGAGCCGGGGAGGAATTATGGATATGGGCAAATGGACGATGAAGCGTATGAGGAAGGTTTAACGGACAGCCAGCAAGTGGATCTTTTCAGCGTCGATCCAGCTGTTAAGGATGAGATTGTTTCAGGTGAAATGACCAAAGAACTGATGGACGCGCTTGAAGAAGTTGAAGACCAGGAAAGAGAAGGTGATAGCCAGGATGAAGAAGCATTGGAGGAGATGCTTTCATTCGGCTTGGGGCAAGGGCAACAGACCAACTCCGGCGAGGACGAAATGATGCTCGCACAGATGATGGATGGCATGATGGATATGGGCAGTCAAGAGGGAGGGAACGACACTGATGGAAAATCAGAAATGGAGAGCATCGTAGAGTTCCTCAATGACTCTGGTATGGTTCAGCAATCAGGCCGTGCAGATGGCGCATACGCATTCGCACCAAGCCGGAGCACATGGCACAATCGCCCACTTATGCCGCAGCAACGTCAAGGGGTCGCAATCAACAAGGATGCGTGTCAGCGTCCTGATACTGCTGATGAGTCGCAGTCCTCTGCTGACTCAAGAGGCTCACGCTTTTCTCTTCAGCTGGGTGATGAAAGTGAGATAAACTTCCAACCCGTTCGTCAGTCAGCTTACAGCGTACTTGATGAATTTGCTGATGGATTGATTCTGGATAGCGCCCTCGATGAAAGCCTCTACAACGATGCACGCATCATCGGGGAAGGTTTAGCGAGCAAGCTTGCGGATGATGTGAATGCAGCCTCTGATTTATCCATACCATTTCAAACTACGAAGGAGAGAGCAGCCAGTAATCCTTTGGAGATTTTCTCCGTCATAGTACCATCTAACCAAGAAGACCAAGTTCAGGTGGAAGAGGAACCTGACCTGAAGTTGCTCTTCGGCAATTCTTTTGGTGCCTTTGCAACCACTGCAGGCAGGGCGAGGGGTCATGAAAAGATTGCTACACCGACAGAACCGACGTCCCGTGGCATGGAATGGTCCAAACTCTCTGAGGACGGTCCCTCCTTGGAAGACGGGCCCGTTTCCAAAGATGCTGTTGCTGAAGCCCTCGGAGAATTCCTGCTTGAGACGCTGCTGTCCGATTCGCCTACGCCCACCGTCGAGGAGCAGCAAAGCGGACAAGATTTTGAAATCCAAGCTTTGGAAGCGGCACTGCATGGATTACAGGAGTCATCAGGTGACAATGACAATGACAACGGTCAGAGGTACCCTGCGATGAGCTGCTCTGAGGACAGCACCCCATCGTTTTACGCTGCTGACGACGATGCCACCGACAGTTCTCTTGGAAATCTTCTTCCCTTTGTCCTCTCTCGAGCGTCGGACGATGGAAGTGGGAGCATGAATGAGGAACAAGAAGAGCTGGATGATTTGGCCGTAGCGATGTTTGATCAGGATGATTTCGTCCAAGCATTTTTTGAACAACCTGATGCTGAGTCCCAGGACGTTACTGTCATTGAAACATCGTCAATGTATGTTATCTCCGGGGAAGAGGAAGCGCCGTTGGTTGATTGCAGTGAAGGACTATTTGAAATGGACTACCCGTCAGTATTCGGAGATATAGATATGACTGACGCCGACGCTGTTTTCTTCGTGGAGACATCAACTGAGATGACGCTTGTTTGGAACGATGACTCCGACATCCAAGATGACGTTGAGCCCACAGACATGGTCATAGTCAACGCCGACGAGTATCGTCCAGTTCATCCGAAGTTGTCTGCAGGCGAGCGCATCCGGGAACCGGTGGCCCAGTATTCCTCACCCCCCGAATATCTTTGCGAGGAGATTGGCGATGCATCGGAAGACAATGAAGAGGACAACTTCAACGTGGATGATATTGAAAGGTTATTGGACGCCCTTTTGCAGCTGGTAGACGAGATTGAGTGCTGTGAAAGTTCTGAATCTGATGATCTTCGCTCGCCCTTGACCAACAACAGAAGGTCGGTAGCCGAGAACGGGGATCCAGCACCCGCATACCTGCCTTCGCTTCATGACAAATCTGACCCTCCTGGTCCCAATCCTACGGATGTTTATGATCTTCTGAAGTTGCTGCAGGCTCTCCTATAAAAAAGGGAGTTTTTTCGGACGGATTTTAACGGCTGATCTGACCAAAACGGAGAGGGTAGGTTTTCTATAATTTTTAAAGGAATTATTCGCGCATGGCTGGTTGAGTTATTCCATTTAAAAACCCTTGATTCCAGAAGGAAGATGCAACATATTTTTGAGCCTATTCCGCGTGTTTTGTTTGCAGCTGTCGTTGCTGGGAATGCTGCCATTGTCACCCATATGGGCACCCTTTCTTCGCCTGCCTCATTGATGCTCTTGAAAAGGTGTGGTGCGCTGCTGCCATTTTCACAGTTCAGAGACGCACCTCAATTCTTTGTCCCTGATTTCCGGGGGAGGAGACCGCTCAACTCCAAGCAATTAATTTAAATTTCCACTTGCCAAATCAAATGTCGTTCTTTACTCATTTTTCCATCGCACGCTCAGAGATTGGAATGCCCTGCCATCTGATTCATCCTTGGTTCATTCTATCAGGAGGCCTTAATCTGTCCCTGCCCCCTTGTTGCGTGTTGTGTTGGTGCTGCTCTACTGCGTCAGAGAAAACGTTCATTTCGAATTAAAAAACGTCGTTTTCCCTGTCGGGAAAACGACGTTTTTTACCAAACCTTTTCCGGAACATTTTTACGGAGAATTGCAAATTACTCGTAAAATGTTGTCTTTTGGCATTCCTCAAATCGACTGTTGCGGACCAGATTGGTGGGTTTTGTCACGAATGCAGGCCAAAACGATATCGACCCATCGATCCGTCGACCCATCGATCCGTCGACCCATCGACCCGTCGACCGATCGAGCCGTCGACCAATCGACCCGTCGACCCATCGACCCGTCGACCCATCGACCCGTCGACCCATCGACCCGTCAACCCGTCGACCCATCGACCCGTCTGCCCGTCGACAGTAAAAAATTGAATTCTGTATTCTTGGAGTTTCCTCCTGTCAATAAAAACATGAAGTGCTGACATTTACAGGAAAGTGTAACAAAACACACATCAGAAACAAAATCAAATCGGAAGAATAAACAGCGATTTTGCTATGATATGTCGGGCAAAAAGAACATATTACACAGTGATATATATCCTTGAGCCAACAATTGCCTCAAGAAAGCAATAAACTGAAGCTATTCCACTTGAAGATATGAGCTGAGAATGCTTCACATTCTTCCATTAAAATGCAGAGAAGAACTTTAATTTCTGTGCCGAGAATGAAGTTTTCGAACGAGTTTTCATTGTTGAAAGAATTCTGAATTCACTCTGAGCACACTTGGGAGCACTCTTAGCCCATATCTTCAAGTGAAATGAGGAGTATATAACACCACACACAAGCTATGAGATTAGCGGCAGTCGGCCTAAACGTCGGACATCCGCAACATGCACACCATTTTCATAAAATTATTTATCTCTTATTATTTTATTTATTGCAGGTTTCGGTGGCCATTCTCAACATTTCCAAACGTAAACTGACAGTGGTGATATGACAAAATTGACAGACATTTTTCAACAGATTCCTCCACTGACCACTCGTCACCACCCACCTGATGAAGATGAAGTCAGCAGGAAATCCACCTGACACCTTTCCATCGGTGATATTAACTATGGCAACATTTCCTGACAACTGAATTCGATTCGAATTGAAAGCCGAATTCATTCAACTTCAACTTCTTTCCAATGTCTTCGCTTTATCTGTGTTCGGTGAATTCTTATTCCATCAGGGCCCACGATCCATTCCATCATTCCACTTGACATTGGCTTTTGTTGCATGCTACATGAGAATGTTGTTGCTACGTGATGAAATCTTCCTCCAACAATGAGAAATTTTTTGATTTTTTATTTAATCAGCAACATTTCCATTTAAAATCTCAACAATGGAAAAAAAATGAACAAAATACCCATAGTTGCATTCCAATGCAAAGAGTGTGCGATGCAGCGGGCCCAATGCTGGAGCTCTCCCACGTAAAAGCTTAATGCAAAGTCGAATGAGGGGACGGAGTGTACCTATAGTGGGTGAGACCCTCATAGGATTTTTTCCCAAACAACGCGTTGATTTTCAGCCATTGACATATCACAAGCAATAATTGTGGAACGTTCATGTCATAACGAAAACCTCCTCGATGCTCTGTAGGAACGTCTCACTGTTTGACCTGAATGCTCATAAGGGCATACATAAAGGCATTCATAAGGGCATTCATAAGGGCATTCATAAGGCTATTCAAAAGGGCATTCACAAGGGCATTCATGAGGACATTCATAAGGGCATTCACAAAGGCATTCATGAGGACATTCATAAGGGTATTCATAAGGGCATTCGTGAGTGCATTCATACGAGCATGCATAAAGGCATTCATCGAGCATTCGTAAGGACATTCATAAAGGCATTCATAGGGGCATTCACAAGAACATCACTTTAACCGCATGAGGGCCTTTTCCCATCTTTCTGTCTGCATTACTCACCCGCATCATGCCCTCTCCGCTGAACATTGACCTTTGAACTTTTCGATCAACTTTCGAATTAACTTATTCAACCTCAACCTCAACCATTTGCCTATTTTTGATTTTAGTTTTTAGATTGTATAGTCATCTAGTTCTAACCGTAGATTGTATAGGTAGATACATGTTAGCGTGCGTGTAGAACAGTATACTCTTTGTGTTAGTCCCTTTGTTGATGTTTTGTTTTAACAGACTATAGTTATCTTTGTTCATAATTCGTTCTCATCATTAGCGGCTGTGTTTATGAATCTATGACTTTCTATGCGTTGTACTATTCTTTTCTTTCTCTCTGTTGAATCTTTTGTTCTTTCAGCTCAAATTATAAATTCCTCTCTAATCTAAACAAGGCTTAAGAATCCTCTTTGCACAATACCATTCGTTGCATCTTCCGAATCAAAAGGACGAATTTCATTCCTCCTCCCGTCACGTCTTTGCCCTTCACAGCTGCGATATTTTATTGCCAAGCCCCACTGTGTGCGTAGTCTGTGTGGGATTCCTTGTGTCTCCCAACTGCCACCATTTCTGTCGGCATTTTCGCAGAACACGGGTCTTCCTTGAGCGGACCCCTGCCGACAAAGCGAATCAAAACAATTCAACACCGATGTGAATAAGGCACCTTCAACTGTCATCTGATCATGTTCGTAAATTCTTGAATGACATGCCTTCGCTTGAAAAACGAACCTCCCCCAAAATAAAATCGCCACAAAACAGAAAAAGACCGGATCGGGATATGAATGGACGTTTTTGGGGTGCCTATTTCAGACCATCGATGGGGGGAAGAACACGGCAATGCCGGTTCCAGTCCCTGACAATAATTTGGATGGCAAATTTTTTCGGAAAATTTTGTTGGCAAACGCTCGCATTTTCCAATGACAAAATAGGGAATTACAGCATTGGCGGACTAAAGCATTGGGTTGACAACATCCAACGGGTAGAGGGGGAGTAATTTCGGGTCAGGTTCGGCAGCTTCAATGAAGAAATTAGAGAAAGAGCAAATGGCAAACCACGTGAGCAAAATGATTGCCATCCAACAAACCACAAATGTACGAGTGCGGGTGGTCGGCAATTCGCGAAGACGTTAAATTACAAAACATGCTATTTGGTTTTCATACTGGCATTCTCATCCGAATCTCATGGATTGGTATGATGTTCCGTCGAAAAAAACAAGGCATGAAAAAATAATCAAGTTTTCATAGAAAATCCGAATTTTTAAAAAGAAAAAGAAAAAAGTTTTTTTTATCTCAAAGTATCTATTGGAGACAGGAGAGGGTGGGACAGCCTACCAGAAAATGGCATGACCAGAAAAACGGATGCTGGCACAATGGTAGAATGGTCGCGAATGAAAATGGTGTCGAAAGATCGAATTTTCATAAATTTTCATTCATTTTACTTCTACTTCCATGAGATTTTGGACAAAAATTGATCTTCAGATATTTGAGGCATGATCTGTTTCAACAGCCCTGTCTGTGCAACGAAGGAATTTCTCTTTGAAGTCGGCACTGCGCAGGAGCTGGTGCTTTTCAGAGCTGGCTCAGGGGTGACCCTTGTCCTCTTAATATGACCCCATTGGTAAAGATCAGGAATATGTATTTACGGAGACCATGGGGTTTCCATTACGATTTTTGATCGTGTCTTCCTGATATTCACGCGTTGCGATTTTCCACAGTCCACAGATCGTAATATGACTCACAACTTCGTAAATTGCAAAACCAAGTGACTGTGACACAACGACAGCAAAATGCATTTCTGATAGGTGGGTACGTAGGCTTTCGGCTTCGAGTCGACTGGACGATGAATCATAGAGTCACATAATCCCCCCAAAAAGGTCAGCCTACACGTTGGCACTGAATTCGGCTCAGCTATCCACCATTTAAACGCGTCGGCAATTCAAGGGGGTGTTTAATGTTTCCGAGTGCCTGGGCCCCTTAACCGGTGCCAGGCACGGAATGGCACGGACTTGCCTCGAATCGCCTCTCACTCTGAATGCAAACCTCTCCTGTTTGGAGGGCGGCCCGACTGCATGACTCAATTCTGGGCGGTGTGCAAAGGGAACGATCAAAACGACAGTGCCCAGTTGGGCTGGCTATAAAAGCGGCCAACAGAGCTCCGGCAAACCAAGGAGTGGGTTTCTTTTGTTTCTTTACACTGGATTCGTTCTGTTCTGTAAAGGAATGTTACAATTGTCTATCTGTGAGTTCTCTACTTTTGAAAGGGTTTGCAAACGATCTTGTTCCAAAGATCCTGGTTGCAGTATTTCGATTCGACTGGTTGACGGGTGAGAAAAATCTTGTGGGTGTGGTCGAAGCTTCCGATACTGTCTGGAGAAATCGAAGTTCTTCGTTCTGGTTTCGGGTTCCAACAGATTTGTTTTCTTGGTCAGCTGGAATGGCTTGGTTTGCTGTGGGGAGGTTTCTCGTCCTTGCTTTGGCGATAGCGACAGTCGCTGGTTCACCGAGACGCAGCAATGGTTGCAGATATGTCTCGCCTCTGTCGTTGTCTGACCATTTGGATGTAGATATCCTCTCCGTGGAAGTCACGGAGGCCGATGTCCCCGACGTTGAGATGCTCGAGGAGATGGCTGTCATGGAGGCTTTCACCGACAAGGCAGAGAGCTTGATGGAGGAAAAGGTTCTCGGACTGATTCTCCAAGAGGCTCTCCGCGAATCCGATGATGCCGATGTCGAGGACGCGGACACGCCGAGCGGAAGCCAAGTCGACGAAGAAGAGTTGGACAGCCAGTTGAGTCAACTCTTTTCCGGTTCAGGAGGGTCGCTTAGGTCGTCGTATGGAGCTTTTGCGTCGGCACCGTATGGTGGGGCAGTGGGTGGGGCGAACAGCATCTATCGGAGCCTCTATCCGAGACGTGATGCACCCGTCATGGACGAAGATGAGGGCGAGGACGTGGACGTGAAGCAGGTCGGAAAGAAGGGAAAGGGGAAAGGTGGAGTGAAGCCTGACTCAGACGAGTGGAAGGAGTCGGAAGCGAGAGATGAGGCAGAGGAGAGGGAGGAAGAAAGAGAGTGGTTAGAGGAGGAGGAGAGGGAAGAAGAGGAGGAGAAAGAGGAAGAGGAGGAGAAAGAAGAGGCGGCAAGAGAAGCGGAAGAAAAAGCGCAAGAGGAAAGTGAGAAGGCTGCCGCCAAGTCGGCTCAGACTGAGGAGGTGTTTGACGAGGCGAAGGATATTATCGACCACATTGATGACGGGGCGTCGGACAACCTCAACGACGACTTCCCCATCGAAGAGATGGAGTCGATACTTGAGGAGGACATCGCCAAGGGTGCCGATGCGGACGGCAAGCAGCAGGTTTACGTTCAGCCTGATGAGGATGGGGGCGTCAACATCAGCAAGGTGAAGGACACTGAGAAAGAGTACGTCCTCGATGCAGACGAGAGCGAAGAGGTACTTCCCGAATCTTTGGCTGACAGCATTGTCGACGACAACAGCACTGTCAAAGTTCACCAAGATGAGGTCGACGTGTCGGTGATGAACGTCTCTGACATGGCCGACGTTCCTGTTGGCGAGGATGTCAACACGGAGGGGAAAGAAGTACACAAGGACGACATCAGGTTGTCTCTCGTTAGCGTCGACCCGGACGAGACTGGAGACGGCGACGTTGACGGCGACGACGGCTTTCAAGAGGACAGGAAGTTGTTGTCGGAGGAGGACGATACCATCAACGTCCGGAAGGAGGACATCAATCTAACTGTTGTCAGCGTCGACGACGGTACAGAGGATCCTTACGGGGACGAGTCGGTGAGCAAGGACGACAGCGTTAAGGTCAACATCGTCGAAGTTGGCGACGTCTCGACGTACAATGTCGAGGAGAAGTCGATCAGCAAGGATGCAGACGCAGTCGACAAGTCGTTGACGACTCAGATCGACACAGTTGAGCAAAAGGGAGAGATCAAAGACGGCTCCGACAGCCACGACAAGGTGATCGAGCATGAGACGGTGAGTAGCCAGGAGGGAGAGGAGACGTCGGTGAAGAAGACACGTTCCGAAGAGAAGTCGGCTGTTCGTCCTGAAGACGAGGACGGCTACGAATTCCAGGAGGACGTCGACAAGGTTTTGGAGCCGACGACTGACGCCGAGGACATCGAATACGACAACGAGAGCGACCTGGAAGAAGCGTTTGAGAAAAGGAAGAATGAGCAGGAGGCGTATGCCGCCGAAGTGATGAATCGGATGCAGCCCCAGGGGCAGCCTAAAACCACAGCTGGTTCTGCAGGCAGCCCTCCCGCACAAGCAAGGCCAGAGCCGATTCAGACCGCTCAAGCAACCCCTAAATCATCAGAAGGTTTGCTGCAATCGTCGTCAGATGGAGTCGAGGCCAGAGAGAGGAGAATGGATTCATTGATATCGTCGTTTTTCTAGTCAAATAAGGTTTGTTGAAATTTAGAGTACACGATTTCAAAAGCTTTGAGGGTTGCAACTGTTATTTTTATTATTATTATTATTATTTTTTTTTATTATTATCACAAAAAGCATCCACAAAGGAAATGGTGGAGCGGATATGCTGCACAGCAGCAGTCATACAATTTGAACAAAACGAAAAATCATAACAGCAACAGCACACATGAGTCATGAAGAAATAAAACAGAAAAAACTTCAATGACTGGTGCGTTCAATGAGTGCCAGATAATGTGTGATAATTGCCGAGTTACGATTTAAACCGTTCCATTCGAGGATAGTTCGGGGAAAAAAAGATTGACTCAGAACATTTCGTTTGCAAAGAGTGTGAACCATGCTCAAGCCGTTGTCTGTGCGACGCTGGGGGGATTTGAACCGGTAGGTTTTTGGAAGGGGAACAGCCGAGAGCTGATTGGTAATTATGTCTCCAAGGAGATAAAGTCTACGATTGAGGCGACGTGATGCAAGACTGGGGAGATTGAGATCATTCAGAATGGCAGTGCAGCTGGAACCCCTCAAAAAATTACCGGAAATAACCCTGGCGGCTCTCCTTTGAAAGCTCTCTAAAGCCTGGATGTCCGATAATTTTGAGGGATCCCAGACGACGCAGGCGTACTCCAAAATCGGAAGAATAAGTGTAAGGTAGGCACGTTTTTTTTATTTCAATAGATGCACAACGGAGATTGCGGGTGATATATCCCAATGTTGAAGTGGCTTTTTTAATGACTGACTCCATGTGATCTCCCCACGTGAGTTCATCGTTGAGGATTACACCAAGATATTTTGTTTTTTGGACAACAGTTAAAGGGAGAGCACTAAGAGTGTAAACAGGAAAGGGAACTGGGCAAGGAAGCCTTTTACCAAATCTGACAACATGAGATTTGCTTGCGTTAACACTCATGCCCCATTGAACGCACCAGTCGCCAACCGCTGCGAGATCATCTGAGAGGACATGGAAATCGGTGGCTGAGGCCATGGAGCGGTAAATTATGATATCGTCAGCATAAAATCGTATTGTGGACGAGACGGATTTAGAAACGTCATTTATATAAATCAAAAAAAGTAATGGGCCAATAACACTACCTTGGGGTACACCAGAAAGAATCTCTTTTGCATGAGAAGCTCTACCGTCAATGACAACTTGCTGGGTCCTACCAGTGAGGAATGAATCAATGACATTTATCAAGTTGGGCGGAAATTTTAGTGATTTAAGTTTGGCCATTAGCTTATCATGCGGCACCATATCGAAAGCCTTTGTAAGATCAATGAAAATGGCATCAACGGGGATTTTTTTATCAAGGGAGTGGGCGACGTCATCCACAAAGAGAACAAGTTGAGTCTCACAAGAGCGACCTCTTCTAAAACCAAATTGATTTGGATGGAGATAATCTATGCTTTCTAGAAATAACTCCACTTGGTTATACAAAACCCGTTCGAAGATTTTGGATGATATACATGTAAGGGATATTGGGCGATAAGAATTCAATTTGTTGGCTTGACTTCCCTTTTTGAGAATTGGGGTTACAAAGGAACGTTTCCAATCTTCCGGAATTGTTCCGGTTGCAAAGATGAGATTGAATAATAATAATAATAATAATATGTTCATGATGCAATGTTCAAAATGCAAATGTTCATGATCAGTGTTAATTGATGGCTGAGGTGATAATTTTTTTTTATTTATCCTCTTTTGATTTTGTTAGCCAGAGGAAGGATTTACACGATAAATTTTGCCTATGATACCACAAAACAAATGGGAAAACAATGTTAGTTTCTGAAAACTGAACTCAGCTGAAATTAAAGTCGTCCCTTTGGCACTTTTATTTCTATTTCAATGAAGGAAGCAACACTCGATTGTAAAATTTTGTTTGTTCATTATGTGTTTGAACAATTGAATTGAACATTTGTACGTTCAATTGGGGTGCGATCAAAAATGCAATCCAGCTGCCAGAATTTTGACGAAAAAAATAAAATGACGTGGAATAGAGATTATTTTCATTGATGTTTTTGAAGAGATACTCTTTATCTTTTTACTTCTCCTGATTGTTGCCTATATTCCTGTGTTCTACCGGAATCGATTTCATCTTTGTATAATTGTCCTTTTTCGTACAATTTTCTGTCCTTACCTAAGTTCATTGTGTATACTTTTGTCTCTTTCAGACCCCAGAGAATAACGGACCGACCCCTGGAGACTGACCGATCATTTTAACCGTCGAAATGAAGGCCTTGATCAACCGAATTTTGGACAACCAACAACATACTCGTACGACACCATTTCCTGCAAATGGTGCCATTTTTAATTTGGGGATTTTTCTTCTTCTTCTTCTTCTTGCCCATTCGCTCGAACTCTTTTTACTGTTGTTTCTGGTGGAATGATTTCTGTGTCTTTTAACAATTAAACGCAATGCAAGTAAAAATATATTTCTTTTCATTGGATAATTGTGTATTCAAATTGCGCAGGTCCGTCTGCAAAATAAGGTCGACGTTTTTGCAACTAGCTATACTCACACCACCAAATACCACAATGCAACTCACACCAAGACCGCACTCTAAACACGTATTTCTCTCTCCACAACTCAGCTATGCAGTGTGGTCTTGCTCACACCAAGACCACACTATAAGCCGTATTCCCTGTTGCAACGAACCCTCAAGTTCAACTCAAAACCAGTTCAATAGATAGATTTGTGTTGCGAAAATTTTACTTCTATGCACAACGATAATTGCTTTCCCATTGTTGCGAAAAATAAATCCGTTTGTTGAATTGGCTATTGAGTTGAACTGAGGGTGAGTTGCAATGGGGAATACGGCCGTATATTCTTAAGACCTGATTCTTTTTCATTTTTTGCATTGTTGCCGTGGAGCAAAAATGATGTGGAAAATCGCCACCAGAGGCGCACTTCTGGGAGGAAAAATGCATTGCGCATATTGGAGATTTGGCTACATTTGTCCTTTAAAATCTTAACCTGGCTGTCAGTCGAAATGACCCATCTATGTGGCACAATGTTGTCTCGAGTAGACTGAGATTAGGTACTAACGGAAAATTTTGCATGGCTCGCAAACTTTTAAGGAATAAAACCGCGTGTTGGCATTGTTTACGAAATTGAACATTGTTCGGAAATTATGCACCCGGCAAGGAAGATAGATTGTATAGATGAGACAGAAGATAAAAGCAATTTACAAACAAAATGAACATCAATTCATGAATCCAGAGCAGGCAATAACTGTCATCAGGATTTTTTTAATTTTTTGGGACTGTGGATTGTTCTGAAATTTTGTTTTTTTTAAGTTGGGCATCCCAGATCTTTGCGGCATAATTGCGAAGAAGTATTTTAATAAGGTGTTCTGCGACTATTGAATGAAGTTGGACGGAACGAAGCTTATTGCGGCAACCGCGGATAAACCAGGAAACCATATCCAACTCTGGTTTTACCTGGTTTCGGAAATACTTGGTAACATTGTGCCGTGTCACAACATATGGCAAAGCTACCACACAACGAAATTATGAATGCTGGCGACCACTCTGAGTCGAACTAAGGGTGCTGGAAAGTAGACGTCCATCCATGGAAATGTTCAAAGAGGCTGTTTCACATTCGTGATGATCCTTGACCATGCGACAAAGGAAGCAAGAAATCATCGCAACACTTGCATTGTGAACAGAAACTTCTTGAGTAGCTGCTGCGCTTGATTATCGCTTTCAAATTATCGGTGATAGAATAAGAAAAAGGTTGGCGTTCCGATTTTCCGAATTGAATGCCCTGATCTGATCAAGTAGATATCCAGCACATATAGACGACCTTCCATCGATGCCTCGTCAATCTTCTTCAACTGATGATGTCGCAACTCGTCAGATTCTGTTGTGCCCTCCCGGCCGCGTATTTTTTTTCTATACGAATCGGGCGATGTCCCGATTTGGAGCTTGGACAAAAGCTAACCTAACCTAACCTAACCAACCTAACCTACCCTAACCTGGCCTAACTAACCTATCCTAACCTTTCCTAACCCATTTTCTATGTTCAGGGTGTTTTCCTGCTTTTTTTGTGGCTAGGAACTTTTTCATGGGGTAAGATGGAAAAGTGCCCGATTCGTATAGATTAATCAAATACATACCTCCTGGCCACCTGCACTTGAAGATCAGCTATCTGATTTTCCTATGTTGCTTGATTTGGAACTAGAGCACAATATAACAGGCTTTTTTAATGAAATAGGCAATAAAATTGGCTTTTTTGTGCAGAAGCTCTTCCTCTCATGGAGGAAAGGCCCGCCAAACCCATGCAACATGATTGTGATGTCCTGCTGAATGTGGCTGCCGTGCTGACATGACATTTGTTTCCGTTGTTAAATTCGCTGGAGAAATGATGACAACACGCCATTGTGTGGGCCAGCAAAATGCAATGAAAGTTGGTCAACAGAAATCTTCGAACCCACACGAATATGATTCACTTCCGATGATCTGAGTCCGATTCCGATGAACCGATGATACCGATTCTGATGATGCGACTCCGATTCCGATGATGCGATTCCGATTCTGATGATCCGATTCCGATGATGCGATTCCGATTCTGATGATCCGATTCCGATGCCGACAGTGCGATTCCGATTTCGATGATCCGATACCTATTCTGATGATACGATTCCACTTCTGATGATCCGAATACGATTTTGTCATCAAAGTAGACATGTCAAAAGCCATGTTACACTTTCCAGTTCATGTGTTGTGTTTTCTACACAGAATTGAATGTGTGCAATATTTTTCGTTCAAATCAGGGGAAATTCATTTTCCCAATGTTCATTCGGCCATTTTGGGCGTTGGCCCACCAGAATAGATACATACCTACGAAATTATTGCCTTTTGTGTTTGGAAAACACAGGGATACCAAGTCTGCAACAACGCTCACACAGTACCATCGTTTGGAACTTTTTCGGCAAACTGTTTCCGAGAAGGTCTTGATTCCACTGCTTCCCGTTTATTGCGCAAGTCTGTTCAGAGGAGAACTGACAACGGTGCTTGTTTCACTCACCACTTCGTACCCCTTCTGTTCTCTTTCCTACCATAATTTTTGGAGTGTCAGTTCAATTTTTGGCAGTTCCAATCGCTGAATGCGCGATTGGAACTGCCTTCCTCCAGACTCATCCACCATCTCCAAATACCTTCGGAGATCTTGGCTGTTGCCATCGCAGCTTGCTCTCCAATCCTGATTCAAATTTTGCATCACTTGGATTTATGTATGAATTTATAAATCTGTAACTTTTGCTTGTCACCAGTTTCTTGACATCTTTTTATTATTGTACCTACATCTACTTGTAACTCTTCAGCCACCTCGCTGTCGAAAATTGATGTGTTCGTAAAGAATGAAGAAGAAAAAAGAAGAAAGAATAAAGAAGGAGTGGCAAATGATGGCCAGCGATCCACATTAAAACATTCGGTATGCGTTTCCTTGTTTCATCAGCTAAAAGCTCTCAAAACCTTCCCCAACAACCACCTGCCCACACCGCCTGTTGCTCGCTGCCAACCTCCTCCATGGCGATCGTTCATTGTTTGTCAACCTACAGCCTGGCGCTCGTGTGTTGCTGTTGGAAACCTTCTGCTGTGCGGTTACATATTGATTGTTGTCAAACTGCTACTTGGCGTTCGCTTGTTTCAACCTTCTGCAATTATTTTTTGTTGTCGACGTTCCACTTGGCGTTTGCTTAATCTGAACCAATTGACTGGCGTTCATCCATTACTTGTTGTCAACCTGCTACTTGGCGTTCGCCCTTTGCTTGTCGTTAACCTGTTGTTAGGCGTTTGCCAACCTACTGCCAGCATCCTTCTTTTGCTCGTTACCACCCTGATGTTGCTTTGCAATCTTCGACCTTCTGCTTGGCGTTCATTCTCTTGCTTCGTGTTTTGACGTGAACCTGTTTGGCGTTAATGTGTTGGATGTAGTCAACCTGCAACTTGGCGTTTACACATCGCTTGTTGTCAAACTGGTACTTGGTGTTGGCCTATCCGTATTGCTTGTCATGAACCTGCGGTGTACAGCGGCGAGAAAATTAATTATACCACATATGGTGGCTTTTCCCTTTCGAATTATCGGGAAAATCTCAATCCCATGAAAATTGATATTCCAGCAATGATTTGATGCATATTTTCGTGCAATAAAATCCGATTTCTTGAATCTGAAATCAACACAATTCTCCCAATTTTCTTTGAAAGATCGAAAAACTGGCATGTACTCATGGCACGAGTAATTTTCTCGTCACTGTACACCTGTAGCATGGTGTCGACCTGCCGCTCGTCGATCGCCTTCTCTATATTGTCAACCTCCTGCTCGTGGAACAGTTTTAGAAGTGTGGTATCGAATTTGTGCATGTTTTGGTCTTTCCCAAAAAGTTTAGAGGGATGCCGCAGAAAATCGATGAAAAGGAACGGCGCAGAATAGCAACGAAAAGGAACTCCTCAAAGAAATCAATGAAAAGGAACGCCGCAGAAAAGCAATGATAAGGAACGCTGCAGATAAGAAATTAAACGAAACGCCGTAAGAAACCAATGAAAAAGAACGCCGAAGAAAAGCAACGAAATGGAACGCCCCAGAAAAGTAATGAAAAGGATCGCCGCAGAAAGGAAACTAAAGAAACGCCACAAGAAATCAATGAAATGGAACGTTTCAGAGAAGCAATGAAATGGAACACCAAAGAAAAGCATGAAATGGAACGTTGCAGAAAGGCAATAAAAAGGAACGCGGCTGGAAAACCGCAAGTGATACGATAAAAAGGCCAATAGAAGAGGGTGTTGGCAAGCTTGGAAA
Organism: Sinentomon sp. SZTP_YWyxl; assembly: GCA_030068105.1. Lineage (NCBI taxonomy): Eukaryota > Metazoa > Arthropoda > Protura > Sinentomata > Sinentomidae > Sinentomon > Sinentomon sp. SZTP_YWyxl. The sequence continues at coordinate 11,439 of JASGXE010007320.1, read as the reverse complement.
ATCCGACTGCTTTTCAATAATTTCACCACTCGCACAAACAACCTCCGAATAGTTATCATCCTGTCTGAAAGTGAGCTGCAGACTTTATCGATTTTCGAACTGTCTTTTTGGAGAAATCTGACTGCAGATTCACCAGGAGTTGGCGAAACCCGCAACATCGTCATGTGATCTTTGACCTATGTTTCAGGTAGTACTGTCTGCTTGGAGATTCTTTTTTGAGCTGAGTCCTCAAAAACATCACTTAATTACAATTATTCCCCTATTTATGTGAATGAATTAAACGAGTAAAAACATGTTGATGAACAGGACTCATTGCATACTGGTTCCGTGCATTCCTCGACTTCAGGAATAGGTAAAGAAATGCAATAGAAACAGAATAGAAAGGTAACAAAAAGGTATTGAACTGTTTACAAGCACTGTGGTAGCGTTTTTAAGAAGAACCTCTGTTGGTTGCGGATGTAACGACCTTGTCTTGCAACCTTACAATGTGGAAGATTCGTGTTCCGGAGCAGCTGAGGTGTGCCCACGAAGGATTTTCCCACGTAAAAGGTCGACATTGGCTCAAGCAAAGGGATTTGGCTTAAGTTGTTTTAGCAATTTTGTCGCTCCCACTGCTGGCATTAATTACAAACCTAATTACGCGACGCAAGGCTCAACGAAAAGCGCAAAAACAAGTGACTAATTAGTAATTAGCTGACCGTCGAATACTTAGCCTGCTAAGTGGTAGACCTATTGGGCCTGAATGGTGAATCACACTGGCAATTAGCAGGCTTGGAAAGAGTGAAAAACAAGTGACTCAGACGCAGCCTGAACTTCAGTGATTTGGCCTGGCAAGAGTTAGACCTGCGCACAAGGCAGTGACTTTCAACTTTATCGGTGGTGGTCAGCTTCCATTCAATGAGTCACAGACTCGGTGCAAAAAGGCCTCATTGCACGCGGTAGATCATTGTCACAGCCCACTCCGCCATTCAGACAGATAAGCTTCGTAACAGGAGCTTAGAACTTCGTGGTGCTTGGCTTTCTTAATCAGTACCAGGCACCGAATGGTACGAACGTGCACAAAAGGGCGCTCAGGCTTAACATGCACGCCTCTCCAAGACGAAGGGCGGTCCACGATGAGTCATCTCGGCGGTGTTGTCAAAGAACAAGCATAGTTCAGTCAAAATCGGGTATAAAAGCAAGGAGCACACCACGGGCCGAACAGGGAGCTGGTTTCTTTTGTTTCTTTACGCTGGATCTGATTCGATCTGTAAAGGAATGTAATTTGTCTATCTTCTGGAAATACTCTTGATAGACTTCGACAACTTTCTGAGGCAGTTTTGAAGACTGCAGCCAACGGCGTTTATCGTTTGAAGGCAGCAGGATCTTTTGCCTGGGTGGTCGGTCTTGTTTTTTCGTTGGAGTTTCGTTGGATCCTTACCAGCGTTCTGCCTTGTCAGCAACGATGGCTTGGTTTGCTGCGGGAAGATTTCTCGCTCTGGCTCTTGTGGTAACGTCAGTGGTCGGTTCACCGAGGCGTTTCTCCGGTTGTGGCTCTCAATCGGTACCCCCAGCATCTCGTAGCCATGTCGACGTTGTCGAGATAGTTATGGTCGAGCAGATGGAAGTAGAAGACCTTAAGGATCTTGTCAGCGAGGTCGAGGAGATGAGGGCTGTGGAGGACGTCTTGGGACACCTCCTCGGGGAAGCTGGCTCTGGATCGTCGGACTGCGCTGTCGAATCGATTCCGCCGAAAAGAGCAGCCGATGCCGATGACCACGAGGAGATGGACGAGCAGCTGAGTCGTTTCTTTTCTGGCAGTGGAAACGGGGCCTTACGCGGTCGTTCTGCATCGTCGTTTGGGGCTTATGCCACAGCGCCCTATTCGTCTGGTGCATTCAACGTCTACAAGAGCCTCTACCCGCGAAGGTACGGTTCTGTTGATACCGCCAGCGGAACAGTCAGGGGCAAAAGCCAACTGCAGAGGAGCTGGAAGAGAGGAGAGAAGAGGAAGAGTGGGAAGAGGAGGAAGAGGAGGAGGAGGAGGCGGAAGAAGAGGAGAAAGAACAGGAGGAGGAAGAAAAGCAGAGGGAGGCGGCGAAGACCATACAGACTGGAAAACCTAAGGATGAGCAAACCATGGAGATGATCGACGACACCGGCGACATCATCGACCACATCGATGACGCAGCGTCGGACAACCTCAACGACGACATCCCAATCCAGGAGATGCAGTCGATACTCGAGGAGGACGTCTCTGTGGGGGCAGGTGCAGAAGGCAAGAAGCAGGTGTACGTGGAGCCGAACGACGATGGGGGAGTCACCATCAGCAAGGTGAATGACACAGAGAGAGTGTACGTCCTCGATGCAGACCAGAGCGACGAGATTCTTCCGGAATCCGTGATCGGTGCCGTGATCGATGACGACAGCAACCTCAAGGTGCACCAAGATCAGATCGACGTGTCGGTGATGAACGTGACTGACATGGCCGACGTTCCCGTTGGTGATGACGTCAACACGGAGGGCAAAGAAGTGCACAAGGACGACATCACACTGTCGCTTGTTAGCGTCGATCCGGACTCGACTGACGACGATAACAAAGGCAGCAGGGGTCGACGATCGTACGGCGATGAGATGATCAACGTGCGGAAGGAGGACATCAATCTATCTGTAGTTAGCGTCGACGACGGTACAGAGGATCCTTACGGCGACGAGTCGGTGAGCAAGGACGACAGCGTTAAGGTCAACATCGTCGAAGTTGGCGACGTTTCGCGGTACACCGTTGAAGAGAAGTCTGTCAGCAAAGACGCCGACGCAGTCGACAATTCGCTGACGACTCAGATCGACACCGTGGAGCAAAAGGGGGAGATCAAAGACGGATCCGACAGCCACGACAAGGTGATCGAGCATGAGACGGTGAACAGCCGCGAGGGAGAGGAGACGTCGGTGAAGAAGAGTCGTTCGGAGGAGAAGTCGGCGCAACGACCTGCAGACGAGGACGACGACGAGTTCCACGAGGATTTGGACAACCTGATGGCATCAAAGCCGAAGAGCGACGAAAGCGACGACGACAGCGAAGAAAAGGACGACAAAGACGACGACGACGACGAGGACATCTACGACTTGGACGACGATTACAACAACGACGATGAAGACGTTGATTACGAGTACGACGAAGACGAAGACGACGAAGACGACTACGACGACAAGATGTCTGGTTCTGAAAGGAGTGCGAGGGTTGAGTCGGCGAAGAGCACCGCTGGCAGGGGTGCTGTGCCACCGCAGACACAGAAACAATCCTCGGAGGGTGTCAACGCCAGGGAGAAGAGGCTTCAGTCGCTGATGTCATCATTGTTCTAGTCGCTCAGGTTTGTTAAACAATTTCGTTTCTGAGTAGTGGCAGACAGTGGCTTTGTGGCGCCAATTTACCCTGTAAATCTGCCATAGCATCAGCCTTTTTTGGGAAAGAACCTTAAGGTATCAAACATCATTCGTTGCTCGTGTGGGGATAGATTCCCATCAGCTTCATCTTAGACAGACGTGAAAGAGATGAGTGGAATAGGGGACCAAGAAAACGGTAATCATGCCCACATTTGATGACTTGTGCAATGTATTCGCATGCCTGTTGATGCTTCGCCCATCCTTTTTGAACGTCCTTTCGCCGAAGTTTCTTTCAGAGCAGTTGTAATTTACGAAGCGCATAATGCATTCATCTCGAGAGACAGAGCAGAGACTGTGAGCTGTTTGATGAGGTTTTATCACAGGCTCATAAATGCTACCAGGAGTAGGGGTTGGCAATTTTATTTCAGTCAGAAAACTAAGTGAATTGAGCGTTCCAATTCAACTCACCGGTTTTTACAATTTTCCTTGAAAGTGTCCTGCAAACAAATGTCTTTTCACTGTGATCGTTTTGTTCCACTCTTGCTCTCATCTTGTTTTTCAGAACAACGTTTTGCTGGACAGACAACTTGCAATTCAAACTACCATCCGATGAACCGAGGATCTTGATCAACCGAATCAAACATGGAACAACTTCTAAACACCACAGCACAGCTCAGCATACTGCTGTGGATAGATTACATTTTAGATTTCTATCAATTCTTTTGCTTTTCCTGTTATTCATTGTTCATTGATTTTGTCATCTCTGTTTTTTGGGTGATTGGTTTCAAACAATTTTAAATAAATCAGAAGCAAAACACAATAAGTGCATTTCTTTTTCGTTTGAATTACAACGAGATCATTTCGACGAGGATATCCCAATTGGCAGATGTGAATCGGAAACATCAAAAAAATAAAGTCGCAAGCGGGAATTGAACCCGCTGTCAGTAATCCTCTTTCGCGTTGAGAAGAAAGAAAACCAGTGACCAGTTGCAGCATCGGTAACATCATTACGCCAATAAGCTGCAACCAAAGCTCAACTGTATTCCAGAAAGGCATTATACCATTGCATAATTCACTCACCACATTGTGGTCGCCCACAATCCCGTGGAAATTGTGGCCAAAAGATTGTGTGGGGGAAGTGTGGAGCTATCCCCCGCATTCCAATAAGGCATACCAATTAAATGGGAGCCTTGCCATGCAACTATACGGATCGTTTCTTGATTCTATTAGCCTTTTATACGGAGAGCTCCCACGATTGTCTGCAACAATGCAAAAAATCAACAAAGGGCTTTTTGTTTGTTTCTCGACCCGCTTCCCTGATATTTTTAAATGAACATTATGCGGAATAGAAATAAAAGTTTATCTCATTGCAAAATCCTATATTCACAGCTCATTCCACTGGAAGATATGAGATGAGATTGCTCATAAGTATGCTTATAGGGTAACCAGAATTCCTGCAACAATGAAAAGCCGATGAGAACTGCGGATTCACTGGGGATTCGGCACAGAAATCAAAGTTTCGCTGAATGTTTGAATGGGAAAGTGAGGAGCATTCTCAGTTTATATCTTCAAATGTGAATGAGCTGTTCCACGAGGCCTACATACACGGTCAGGTGTATTGTTCGCTTGCAACAATGGAAACACGTGAACTTTGAATAGTCTATGAACAAAGTTGGGCACAAATCGATTGTTTGAGTTCGCATGGTGCTTTATTTCTTCATCAGCATCTGAGCTCAGCCATTGTTCATTTCGTTGCTACGCAAGTAAAATGCAACAATGGAATTTTCGTCTTTTTTCCGCAGTCTGCCCTGCCACAGTGATAGAATGAAAAATTTTGGGAAATGGAATTGAAAGATATGAGGACTGTTGTGCCCAGGTACCTACAACAATTATTATCTGAGTTGTGGCATATCCAGCGACGAAACAATGCTTTCAATTTCGAATACTTTCAATCACTGACCTGTGTTTTTCCCATTTAACTGTTGCCTCGGAAACTTTTTTTCTTTGTTTTTTATCTTTTCGATCGTCCAAAAGGAATGGAGAAATAATACATGTTTGAAGTCAGCTCCACGCCATACCCCGCACACATCTTTTGGCAATGGTTTCCGCAATATTACGCCCGACCACACAGTTTAAGCATTTGCGCTATTTCAATTTTATGGTTGATAAGTTGTCTGCCTCATCCTGCCCTTTATTCCAGGCTCCAAAGGGAGGTTTTGCGCGCCTGACGCACGCGAAGAGTGAGAGCGGCAAGCCATCCTTCGACTTTTTTGTCCGCCGAATCCGGAAAACCGACAATTAAAATAATATGCCGACAGAGTACTGTCATTTGAGTGATGTGGGTTTTGTTGACAGGAAGACAAAATTGATGTGATTTCCTCGCGCGATAGCAGAAATTCTCATTTGATGGCAAAAGAGCGATTTCTACAAGCGCCACAAGCGCCACAAAATGCATTATGATTACATTTTTTTCAAGAGATGTACGAGTATGTACAGGTATTAACGATAAAATTGAGCCCTATACAGAAGGTATGCACTCCCATTCAAGCAATGCGTTGTTGCCTAGCAACCCCCGTAATTTTGAATCAAAACAACTCACACCGTCTGAAAACTTCTGGGGTTGCTAGGCAACAACACATTGCTTGAACGGGAGCCCATTCCTTCCGTATAGGGCTCAATTTTATCGTTAATACCTGTACACAGCACGACAAAATTCTTCGAACATATGAATTCATCACAAACTCATGGTGCCAATCAGAATCAATGGCAACATGCGCAGCAATAAAGGCCAAGACATTCGTGCAATGCGTGAAACCACGCATCGAGCTCCATTGAAATGGATGGCTCCGTGTTAGTCATCTTTTTGGAATTTCTCCTCAGTTCGATGGATTTTGGTGGAACGTGTAACTGTGGTCCTTGCTCGCAGGCATCTATGCTGACATTGCTATGCTGAACAATTGTCATGATTAAGCACAATATTCGCAATTCGCACAATCGTTTTTTGTTGTCGGCAGGGAACGAGCAAGTTTCTTTTTTCATTTCTGAAGCGCAACAATTGCTTTCGTATGACACCTCGTCGGGGACATTTTGCGATGAACATGACGCAAGTGCAGTCATCGGCAAACAGCGCAGACTAATAGGGGGAGGGCATAAAGTAACCCGCAACAACCTCCCATCGCTGGAACTCATGTGGAAAAAACACTATCTTCCTGCGAGATTCGGAATATCTGAATTTACCCCATCACCGGCGGATTGGACTGTGGTCCAGTGTCATATTTTTGAACGGCAGCAGATGAACGGCTGCACCCAATGACCATATGAAAATGTCAAATGCGTGTTCTGGCGGCGGAATTAATATACCACACATGTAAAAAATTACGACTCTTCAGATTTCAGTATAAAGTCATGCTGCAGAAATTAATGATCCTCTTTTATCACCGAGGTCAACATCTGACAGTTCCAGAAAGCTTTAATTTCTGCCGCCTGCAAAAGAGGAAAAAAAGTTTCGCAAGCAACAGTTGAATGGGAAAAAACATGTGAGTACATCAATTCCGCCGCCACTGTGTTTGCAGCATGATTATGGATAAATCAATGAATCTTTATTTTCGTGGTGAACCCCTGCGTTATCAATTTGAAATAAACGACAAATGTTCAACATGCGGCAATCAAATTGACATTTTTAATTAACGATATAATTGGCAAGCCGTTGTTGAAAGATGGAGAAAGATTAAATGTCAGGATTCCCCATGACGAAGGAATGTTTCCCAACATCTCATTCAAAACTCAACAGTTTTATCTTTTGTGAGCATGATCAAGATGGGAATAAAAATTGGGCTATTCCACATACCCGCGGGACTACAATCATTCACACGTTTAGTCTATGGCATCGTTTTTTCCATGTCCAAATGCCTGTCTAGCCGTTATGCAAAAACAGGCTGTGTTTCACATACACACACAAGGAAGGAGAAAGAACTGAAGCTGGGAGAAAACGGTAAGGAAATTGAAAAGTTAGGTAATTGATCAAAACGACTTAAATTATTATCTGTGAATGGAGCAGATAGACTTAAGGATCGATAATGAGTGCATACCGTTCAGCTCACCCATGTTCAGAACTCTCTGAACTGGGCAGGCAGGAAAATCTCCTCCTAAGAATTGGTATGCTCAATGGCTGGGAGAACACTGTTGCAGGCAGTACATTCCAGTCAGCGATTGCACGCGAAAGGAAGGAAAATTTCCCAACATCTTTTTTGAAGGAGAGAGGCTTCTGCGCGTACATTCTGAAAAGTCGGTCGCTGAGACTTTTAAAATGAATTTCGCCTCTTCAAAATTGATGCATCAGTTCGAATTTGGCTTATATTAATTTGCTTTTTCAAATTTTGACTTCTAATATTTTTTGCAGTGCATTCTGGAAAAACTTTCGTCTGAAAACTCCGAACAAAGTGTCACAGCTCTTCACTCCCTGTTATGCTCAGTATCATGTTAGGACTGATTTAGTCTGGACCGTGTGGAGCATTTTCCCGGACGCACAACAGACACCAACATCAGATAGCAGCAAGCTTTTTGTGCAAGCATGCTCGATTGGGGCACTCGCAAGAAAACCGAATTGTGTATTGTTCAATAAACCTATCTGAACCTGATCTAACCCTGTTCCCAACCCTATCTCCTTCTCGGAAAATAAATGCTCGCTTGCGGCGCTTGCCTGCCATCTGATGCTGGTGTCTGTTGTGTAAACATGCTTCCCGGACACCCTGCCATTTTATCACCAACACACAGTTACCATTTACCAAAGTTCTTTACTTCTATAAAGGTTTAACAGTGTATCTGCGCCATACACGAGTCCAAAACGTTTGCAAAACAGCCAAATGACGATCGAAGTCAGCAATTTCAAGGTCCAAACAGACAAATATTTACTCAAATTTTCTGAAGACCCCCATGATGAATAGCTAATCAGGCGCTTCTCAAACGCGAAAGCTTTAACAAGTCTATTGTCAACCAGTTTGAATATGGCAATTTCATCAAAGCTCCTTTTCAACACAACAATTCAGTTTGACAGGATGTAAATTTGGGATTCGGCACCCTCTATGAAAATACCTGACCTCAGCTCCGCTTTGCCATTCCGGTTTCGAACATCCAGCGAGACTGACGTGTTTTGTTTCCAGCCACAACCAAGTGAAAAAAACCTACAACAGAAGATAGTGAGAAGGACCATATTTTGAACACATCTGGTAGAGTTGAGAGGTTAATCCCTCTTTGATCGGGGGCTGATCAATAATCATGATGGCTCCATGCATCTCAGCGTCCCTGCTGATCTTGGTAGCAGTTGTAGGCCGGCTGAATGCCTACGAATACGATTACCCTGATTATCCCGACGAACCAATCCCAATCGACAATGGTGTAGGTAGTTCTCCCTACCAAAGCGGGTACGGTTACCAGACTCCGTACTACAAGCCAACGAAACCGACCACAACGACCACAACAACCACTACAACCACCACGACGACTCCAAAACCATACTACTACCCAAAACCGCAACCAAAACCGCGCTACCAATACCAACCGTACACGAAACCAGCACCAAAACCGTACTACAAACCTTCTCCTCAATACCCCGCTGCACCGCAACCGAAGTACTATGAAAAACCGCAGCAGCCGTACTACCCCAGACAGCGATCCAACCCGTACCCGTACCAACCGCCGTACCAGCCGCCGTACCAACCGCAACAACAACCACCGTACTACGGGGGCGGTGGAGATTTGGATCAGATTGATCAGAGTGGCAGCCCAACAGGTCCGGGTGGACCAACAGGCGGCAGAAGACGCAGGCCGGGCAAGAAATCCAGAAGCAGGCCAGGCGCACCGGGAATGCCTGAATCCGGTGGTCCAGGACCTCAGCCGCACCCTCACCCACAGCAGCACCCCCACCCCCACCCACAGCAGCACCCCCACCCACAACCGCAGAGGGGTGGATCGAGGAATCAGCAACATCAGCGAGGCAGAGGCAGAACCGACAGAAACCGAGGCCAGACTCACGAGATGGGATCACCTTCGAGCACTTTGCCCCTTGAAGAGCAGCAGCCAGACCAGGGCGGCATGGAGCATCAGCAGCCTCAGCCTCACCGACCCCGCAAACCATCACGAGGCAAGCCCAGGAGAAGGGGACCAGGGAGTCCAAGCACTCCAGGATCACCAGGAGTTCCAGCGGGGCCCGTGGAAGTAGGCGGAGAACAACCCAGGGGTGGAATACCGGAACGTCCTCCAACAAGCGGACCAATTGAGAAGCCATGGGGCATGGAAAATGGCCAACCAGAGGGACAGCACGATGAATCCGAGGGCACACATCCCCCAGTAATCACCCCTCAGCCCGGCGCAGGAAATGCAACCACTGGGCAAGGTGGAGAGGCCGGTGAAGGTGAACAAGAGGGGAAAGAAACGGGTGGGAAAGCGGAGGGTGAGGGAGAAGGGGAACAGAAGCAAAGCAGCGGAGACCAGGCGATAAGTGGATATGGAAGTAGTCAGTCTGGACAAGGGGCAGGCGGTGGTGAGGGTGACTTTGTTGACGAGTTGCTGGATACGTTGCTGCCGAAATCGCCAACGCAGGGCGGATCGCAACCGTCGCAACCATCGCAACCACGCAGGAGGCTGCCTCCAAGGGGTAATCAACCACGTCACCCTCGACCGGGATCACCACCACAGCAGCCCCAACAGCCGCAACAGCCCCAACAGCCGCCGCAACAGCCACAACAGCCACAACAGCCACAGCAACCGCAGCAACCGCAAGGGCCAGGCGACCAGGGTGGTCCTATCGGCGAAGAGGGCGATTACGGAGATTACGGCGATTATGGGACCGGTTCCGGCTCATATCAGAGCCAACTGCCTGCTATCCAGTCTCCGTATCAGTGAGAGGAATCAGGAAACAGATGATTTCAAGAAGCATGTACACCGCCGTAACGACGAAAACCTCATGGACTTGTGAAAGTAAGTCTTTCCAAAAAGGTGAATTGTTGATCAAGGTTGTTTTCTGAATTTGACAGACGAGTGATGGAGTCAAAATGGGCGCAGATTGGTGAACTTGCCTTCTGAGCCTTATTTGGCCAATTCTCGCAGAAGAATTGGTATGGGTAACCTAGCCGCTATACATGAAGAGGTAAAGGCTGAATCTGATGGACTATCAGCAGATATTCTGAGGCACCGGACTAACAATGCCTCGACCATCACGAGAACTTTGTAATCAACACAAGAAGAAAGACGAATTTTTGATTTTTGTGACAAAATATTCATTTTCCACTGTTGCCCAGGGCAAGCAAAGTCAATATTCACGTCAGAATCAGTTGATTTAAGAGCATTCCATGGACTGTCCAATATTTTACGATCTACTGATCTTGTAGAGATCTTGTAGAAATGACAAAGTCCGAAATCACTCACCCCATATTCCCTGCCTCATCCGCCTCATCAATAACTGGACGAGGATGCTCAGGTTCAGGCTGAGGCTTTGAGGGTTGAGGACTCACATTATCCTCAACTGCGCATGGATGAGGATAATGATGCGGTTGAGGCAGAAGACGAGGCGGAAGAGGTGAGGTGGGGATGAGATCACTGCGAGAGCAGATTCTGATCTGCTACAGAAGCATCGTGAAGCATTACCATAAATGGTCTCAAAGAGAATTGCATTTGCTGAATGAGGTTTTGCGTTGTTGAATTGGTTTTTGCAGTGGGTAAGGGCGTTCGAAAATCTTCCTGTTCAGAAGAAATAATCGTCAAAAATAATGGTTCAGCTCGATCGATGTAAATAAATGGCAAATGCTGGGGCTTCATTTCGGGAGGCAGGGGCGACTGTCTCCCGATGAGACTCTCCTGCTTATTGTGTCTGACAACAACTCGACTTTTGTTCACTCGTTTCAGATTGTGAATATTTGGCAACGACAAATTCGCCACAGTTCTTCCCGGCCTGTCGGTCTCCAGACAGCAACTACCGGTCCGTAATGCCCCACACACAAGTGTCAAAGAAAACATGACCCAGGAAGCGGCGTCGATCTGATGATCCAGTCCTTCACACCAGATTTTATTTGAATATTTAGGTTA